>VXCM01004112.1:0-43757 GCA_014773175.1 Lucifuga dentata
TGAAAAGAAAAGATCAGGGGTTTTTCATTTCACTGTTGTCCAGCAGGGGGCAGCATAGACATGCCAGTACTAAATGCAAAGCCCTCTCATTTCTTTATTTGAAGCAGATGCGTTATCAGTGCCAGAATGAAAAAGAAAGCACAGTCCATTCATAGCGTAGGGGTGGAGCTTGAGGCTCTGAATTATATTTCACTCTATTTTTTTTTTAAATTGTGTCCCTTATAATCTTTCATAGTTCATCACAGAGTTTTCATACATGTACTGATGCTGTTAAAATGCTGTTTGTTTAAGAGCAGGATTAAAATTCTGGTGGGAAAATACTTTAATTTATTTCTCCTGGAAACAGAGAGTTTTCCAGTCTTTATTTCTTTTTTTAAGTTTCAGGTTGGCTTGGATTAAATTGGATATTTGGATAAATTTTTAAAAATAGATTAGATAAAATCTGTCAAAATATTACCTGAAGGGTTAAAAAAAATCCCCATCATCTTAGTCAAAAAAAAAAAACATTTAAAACCTACTGGATTGTACCAAAAATACATTTTCAATAAAGCTTTTTAGCCTATTTCGAAAACAGTTATGTGTATCTTTCAACTGCAAATCTCCCAAAGAAAGGAGTGAATTCTTTTTTCCCATTTAAAAAAATTATATCAATTCAATGTAAGGATTTAATTTAACCAGACCTGACCCGCAAACAGAAATGTGCATTTAGTTGAGTCATTTGTACATCCTGTCACCTTACAGGGAAATCTTACTGTGTGTGTTTATTGATAATTTGTGTGCAGTTGGTGGTGTTGCAAAATGTTTTCCAGCTTTAGGAAGCATTAATCTAAGTATTTCGTGGTGGAGAAAACATATTAACGGTTTCTTTTGAGTGCTGGACTCTCCTAAATCTTTGCATGTTGGGGTTATACATTTGAAACTTAACTTCACTAATTCAGCGTTATTTGTGTTTGTGCAGAATTTGTGAGATTTGATGAATTCTCTGTCGACCGGAGGTTTTAGTAAATGTTGGATAAACACTTGGTTTTCAGATGACTTCAAACAGAATGAAACCATAATGTGTTGACATTATGTTTTTCGTTCTTCTTTTATTTCCTCCATTTCCATGTTTTTCATTCTGAAATGGAAAGTGTGTGTATAATCAGAGATGGACTGTTACAGTTGTACATCTAGTGCTGATGTGCAAACCTTGTAATTATAACTTCAGTTGATATTAATATACTCCATGAGCAGGAGAAAACAGCAAAATGAGTCAATGAAGTGGCTAAATGAGCTGTGAATCCATAAATCCTACATCATCTGTTTTTCTTATCATTGGCCCTTTGTGACACTTTACAGATTTAAAATCTATTTAGAACCCTCAATTATGGACCACCAATCTAAAAATAATTGTTATAAATCCTGAAAATTACAATTTTTTTGTGTGGGAGATGCAAGGTTTTCATTTTAAAGGACCATACCACCCATTTTGCATGTTTGAGCCTAATATATTCAATTTTCATACATGTTACGTAACTGACAGTCATTTCCCAAAGGATAAAACCGTATTTCAGCTTTCCTGATATTTTGCAAAATCTCTTAATCTTTCAAAATCAAATATTCAAGTGNTATATTCCCCAGTGGAGGCATACATTCACTCCACGCTTTTTATTGTGTTTAAATGCTAAAATTACAAAACTTAAAAAAAAACTGAATATACGTCTTGTTGGTGATGATGGATTACCTATCCCAAGAACGTTTCAAGTATCAACAAGTTGATTTTAATAGAGAATAAACTGAAACCAATGGAGGCCTGGAAGGTAGGAAAATCTTTTTAATTCAGTGTTCCAGTAGTATGCTTTAGGAAATGACTGTCAGTAATGTTACATGTATGAAAATTGAATATATTAGGCTCAAACATGCAAAATGCNGGAAATGACTGTCAGTAATGTTACATGTATGAAAATTGAATATATTAGGCTCAAACATGCAAAATGCGCGGTATGGTCCTTTGGTAACAGCCTTGATTTTGGCAGTGTTTGTGTTGTGTGTTCTACTAACTGTAATGTTAATTACACTGTTGCTGTAGGTGTGTTACGTAACTCAGGATAGCCTGGCTAAAGTACGACATCATTCTACTGTCATTCATTAATGCACGTGTGTGTGTGTTTCAGAGTGGATCAGATCCTGGGAAAAGGTCAGATCTCCGTAGATAAAAAGATGAGGGATAAACTTCTTCCGGATGGAGACTCCATGGAAGGCATGAGCATGCTTGGACGTGTGTGTAAAGTGGAGAGACAGGTGAGCTCAGTTGTGTGTGTGTGTGTGTGTGTGTGTGTGTGTGTGTTAGAAGCAATAGAGAGACTCTTGTTGTCTTTTTCTCAAATTTTTGATACCAATAAAATCATAATACATCTGTTTGGACTGATCGGTACAAATGACTCTAACTTTGCCAGATACTGAGATTTTTTGGAAACACTTTCCAGAAATCATGCTTTCTGTCCCTCCCAGGTAACATCCATCGAGTCAAAGCTGGACTCTTTGCTGGAGGTTTACCGCCAAGTCCTACAGAAAGGTCCCTCAGGGCTCACCCTCTCGTCCCTGCCCCTGTTCGAGCTGGACAACCACCAGCACCACAACTCACACTACCACAGCCCCATCATGGGTAGAGACCTCTCCTCGTGCTCCCCCCAGGGCGGTGATGTTGNTACCACAGCCCCATCATGGGTAGAGACCTCTCCTCGTGCTCCCCCCAGGGCGGTGATGTTGGGAGTAGGGGAGATAACGGCGATGGCGTACTCCGGTCCAACCCTAGGGGCCTGCGGCTCATTCTGGCTCCCGTAGATGATGACCTCCCACCAGACTCGGCACNCTCCCCATCACCCCTGCTGCCCCCTGACAGCCCCTACCCTATTCTTGTCACCCCTAATAGCACCTCCAAAAGGCCACACTTCCCTGACCTGCCACCTCCTCCTCCATCAGGAGGTTTCACCCTCCAGCTGCCCCCCATGGCGCACCCTTCCCATCGCCGATGCTCCGCCGACCCCGTCTCAGATGATATGACAGATGGCGCGGCGGTGGAGGAGATGAGTTTGGGCCTGTCTGTTGTTGTGGCGTCTAGCCTGGATGCTGACCAGGAAGGGGACAGTGAGGCGGCCCCTTCCCGGGGAGGGGTGCAGCTACGAGAGAAGATTGGCTTGAAAGGCGAGGGGGTGTGGCGGAGACACATGAGCCTGGAAGTCAACCCGCTGCTGCTGCTCTCCTCTAGCCCAGATGAGAGGCCTTCAGACTGGGGAGGCGGTCTTGGGAAATCCCTCTCTGCGCACAATCTCAGCCAGCCTTTGACCAACCATGCCCCCGCGCTCTCCTCTGCACTCAACAACAGCAGCAGTAGCAATGGTAACACCCGCGGTAACCGTAGCAACTGGGACGAGACAGAACTCTTCATTAGCGAGTGCAAGATAGAGCCAGCAGAAGAACATTTCAACTTCCTGTCCCAGGGACCTGAAGGCAGCACCTCAGACCTTTTACAGACTGTGGAAGAGAAGTCAGCGAGCTGTCAGTCTGCACATATACAGCTGACATAACCACACACACACACACACATCCTTACAAAGCCTGTATGTACACAAAAAAGCCATTTCAAATAAAAAATATATAATTAGCCAAACATATAATTCCCTTATAGCCAACAATTTATTTTTAGTTTGTAGTTGTAGATAAAATGAGAGAAAAGTAAAATACTAAAACACTAACTTAATTCTTTTGATGAAGATTCTCAGTCATCCAGGCAGTAGATAAGTTGTAAAAAACTCAGTCAGGTCAACTGGAAATATTTCTAAATATTTACATATATTTATAATATATATAATATATATTTATACTAAATATTTATAAAAACTTGAATCCAGTTGACCTGACTGAGTTTTCTACAACCCAAACTAACTTAATTGGAATTTTGTGTCACATAAACTACTGCAAATATAACCACTATTTTTCTTACATGTGGTGAAATTGGTACACACAGGTACATGCACACACAAGCAACGTGCACGCAAATACAAAAATACACAACCACAACCACTGAGCACTGCAGAGCCAACAGGACAAACAGTGCTGAGACTGACACTATTATTATTATTATTTTTCATACAAGTGCTTGTATTCAGAGACATTATGCTCAAGAACAATGGAAGAAAAGAGTCGCTATCTTTATTCAACGTCTGTCATTGATTGGCAACAAAAATGGTCATTTTTAGCTATGTTCTCATACATATCACTGCATGGATTGTTTCCAAAAACAAAAGAAGAATGAGGCCTGATGTGAAAAGAGTGAAAGATCAGACCCTGAGCATGCATTCAGACCAAAAAGCCTCTCATTAGCCACATTTTCTACAACCACAGAAATGTCAGTGTTACCAGCGATTGTTTAGTTTGTCAGTAAAGGGAAGCTGATGCAGCTCGGCTACAGCGCAAAATCCCCTTTCTGCAGTCAGTCATCACAGCTGAGTTGGGTTTATTGCTGCGGTGCTGATGGTGCGTTTATGTTTGCTTGTTTTGGATGAGTTCGTTACTGATGATCTGAATGTGGAGTCGCTGTCAGATCGTTTGCTTCATCAGCCACGCATGAGATGTTGCATGTTGCAGACTTTATGTCAAGCAGTCATACACCTGGATGTCCTTCTGCATGTTAAATTAATGTATTCTTTAAAGTTTTTAGCAAACAGGTTTGAACAAACTCTGCCTAAATGAGTGTTATTATATTGAACTAATTTAGTAGTTGAAAACATTACTGCCAATTTATATAGATAACCCAGTTAGTGTTGATTTACATACAACTTCATGAGGCCATTTTTGACAAACCCTAACTAATAACTATTATTATTATCATTATTATTAATGCACCATGTGCATTAATAATAATGAAAGGCTGTGTAGTAGTGCGGGCTTACAGGGTGAAAGATGTCCTAACCCTGCAGTTAGCTTGGATGTCCTTGTAACATAAGACACCAGTGATAACAACACCCATGCACTATTGTTGATCTGCTAAGTATAATAACTTAAAAGTGTCTTTAATGTCACCATTTTGCTGCTGACAGTGCGAAAAAGTTAATACATTCAAAATAAAATATGGAAATTTATATAATAGAAAATGCTAAAAGACACCTCCCCCAGCAGCAAATTTTGCAGTTTACCTTGAAATCTCAATAGGTTCTCTGAGGTTTATAATGATATTCTCGATGAGTCTTACTCATAAAATTTGGTCAAGAAACAAAAAGCCAGAAACTCGTTTGGGGTTGAGATTAAAATGTGATTTTGTGAACAGTGTCCTTAACATCTTGTGTGTTGAACCAGTTATGGTTTACACTGAGATCATCTGACATGGAGTAGATAGCTACACATCATCCTCTGTTAGTGGTTCATTCAGCAACATTTGGACCTCAAGTTTTAACCTCACTAGAATTCTTTATGAAGAATTTAGTTTTGATTAAGTGGTTTCTTTTTAGACCACAAGAGGAGCATTGGTCTGGTGTGTAGGTGTCTGTCTCTATTCTTTCATAAATTACAAGGATATTTGAATGTGCATGTGCTTCCTCTGCACCACATCGAACATAACTGTAGTATGGTAAAAATATTTGAAAATATTTTAAATCACTCATTTCCATTTTAGCTGGTACCTAATTGAGTGATGAGCAGTTCTTCGTTAGACGGGCAAACTTGTGTGTCAGTTGGAAATTTTGTGATTTAAGTGTCTTGACTCGATGGCAGCATTTTATTGACATCCAGGATGTAGATGGGGATGCTCTTGAATGACAAATATGCACAAAACTATAACAGCCACCTTCATTGCATTAATGGTTTTTATTTGTTTTTTGCACATTTTTAATTCTCGAGGGGTATGACGTCACAGCAGTCTTAATTGTATTTTAAAGTGTTAAAAACTTTCATCCATCTTTATTTTTTTCAGTTATATTTGTTTTGAAGGGTGAATGGATGCACTGCTTAACAGATTAACATGCTGTATTAGATTATAACAAATATTATCTTTTAACAAATTACAGATTATTCAGTTGTAGATGGATTTTTGCAGTGGGCTCCAGCCCATGCAGGGTTTGTTCTGTACCATGTATTATGAAAGCACAGCTGTGGTGAGTTTGAGGAACCTGAAAATGTGACTTGGTAGTTTAATGATTCATATTGGAGTAGAATTATTATAGTGATCGACTGAGTTTTGATACAGAGGCCAACCAAAAACTACTACTTACTCTGGAGCAAGATACATATCTTACATAACAAAGGAAGTCTATTGATTCATTCAGTTGGGAAATAGGATGGATTTTATCCCTGATAAAACAATTCCATTCTCATTTTTGCATTCTGTAAATTGCTTAATGGTGCCTTTCTTGTATTAGAAAATATATTTTTATTTTTTCTTCACGGGGCTATAAAGGTCTGGTTTGCCTTTGGCCTACAGCATAATTTTGAATTTAAATCGCTCATTCTGAGTTATGAACCCATTAGTTCACTTATGTCGTGAAGCTTTAGCCACAGACTTTATATGGCTTTGATGGCTAATAATACCATTTTCTCTACTGCTTGAACAGTAATTTATTACACAACTGGCCTTAAAGCTTGATAATGTTAACAATATTATTTCTTTAAAATTTATTTATTAAGGTACACATTATGTTCTCTGAATGAGAAATGCAAAAATAATTTTATTATTCATCAATAAACTACAACTTAACTAAATTGCTTAGGTGTGTTTTTTGGTGATATTGGAAAGTTCATTCAGTATCGTAATATTAACATTTGTTTTTACATGCAAAACAAAAAAATATATTTTATTGTTACATTTTATATTTGTGTCTATTATGTATATTATTATATTGTGAAAAGATAAATACAGTCAATTAACAACTTTTGATAAGATTTTTTTTTCAGACCAGTGATAAAGTTAAATTCAAACAACAAACTAATAAACAGGTTTACAGAACAAAAAGAGGAAACAAAGTGCCAGGGAATACAGTTATGAAATAAAACAAAGTCAAGTTTAAAAAAGTATACATGGGAATGTGCAAGAAGCTTTCTTAAAATTCAGTTAAAAAAAAAAAAACAGGAGGAGGATAAAAATCGAAATAAATAAAAGGGTACAAGTTAATTATTAAGTAACATTAGCTGATAATTTTATAGGTTTCAAATATTGTTTGGGTCTTTGTTGCTTTGTTATTTATTTATTTTCATTTTGATTAGAGAATTGTAGTATAGGTTGATATCAATTAAAAATAAGGTAATTTTTTTTTTTTTGGTCCATTTCATTTTATGTATATGGAATTTGCCAAAAATTATACATAGTTGGATTAAAAAGCTAATATTTTTGTCCACTGAGTTATTTTCAAAATAATTAAAAAATATCACTACCATAAAACAAGACCATATGACCTGTTTTTCTAGACAGAAAATTTTGCGTATCAATCCAGAATAATTTAGAAAACATCTGTTTTGATAAGATTGTTGGGGCGTTAAAATTGAAAATTAGCTAACCGGAAGTGCGTTTTAACAAAGCGGAAATGAAGGTGACGGAATGACAGTTAATTAACTGTCAGGTGTGAAGCCAAACTCAAAATGTCGGACTGGGAAGATGAGTACGTGGACGGCGTTGCTAGCTCGAAGGCTGCCGCAGAATCAGCCCCGCCTCAGTGGAAACTCTCGTGTAAGGACCATCAGAAGGAAAATGTTTGCTTTGATGTGAGAAATAGCAGCAGGTTCGGAGAATTTCCAACAGGAGGCAGCGGCGACGGATTTAGCGGAAGGTGTAGCAGCCGGAAGGAAGGAGGCGATGGCCGCTCGCTACCCCGCTTCTCGCNATTTAGCGGAAGGTGTAGCAGCCGGAAGGAAGGAGGCGATGGCCGCTCGCTACCCCGCTTCTCGCATCGCGGAGGCTTTGGTCGCTGGAATGCTGGCTGTGACAGGTCCGCTTCAGCCCCACCCGTGACTATGACCGTGGAAAATGCTTCAGTCGGGAGGATAATAGGTAAGTTTATAAAACGTAGAAATAGCAGCTTGAACTTTCATTAATATGGCGATCAACAGTTAGCCATAAGCTAACTAGCTAACATTAGCTACAACAAAATGAACGCTCGCATCAATTTACATATGCAAGGGTAATTTGGTTATTTAGAACTTTTATTGTGCACGTCAAGAAATCTTCATAAATTAATAAGTGCTTCCCCTCTGAAGTAAAGAATCTACGCATGGCGAAACGTCAAGTTTAATAAGTCCAGTTACCTTGAACTACTACAGCTAGATAGTCAAAAATTTAAAGGACCATACCTACAGTTTTGCATCTTTCAGCCTAATATATTCAATTTTAATACATATTTCTTTACTGACAATCATTTCCCAAAGGATAAAACTGTATTTCAGCTTTCCTGATATTTTGCTAAACCTCTTATTCTTTTAAAATCAAATATTCAAGTGATACACCCACCTTAAAAATCCATGTTTCTCCTGCTAATAGTTACGCAGCCTTATGAAGTCATGGTCCTTTAAATTTTTCCATAAATGCAGGTCTTCTTTTGGGACTATATTCCCCGGTGGAGGTATACATTCACTCCACGCTTTGTATTGCACTTAAACGCTAAAATTACAAAACTTCAAAAAAACTGAATACACGTCTTGTTGGTGATGATGGATTACCTATCCCAGGAACTTTCAAGTATCAACAAGTTGATTTTAATAGCAGAATGAACTGAAACCAATGGCAGTCTGGAAGGTAGGAAAAACATTTTTAATTCACCGTTCCAGTAGTATGCTTTGGGAACAGATTGCCAGTAAACTTTACATATATGAAAATTGAATATATTAGGCTCAAACATGCAAAGTGGGGGTATGGTCCTTTAACTTGCACCAACAAACCACTAAAGGGTATATGCGAAGCAAAAAGTTTCAGCCTATGAACTGTAACTTCTCAACAACATCAAGCAGAAACACTAATCACAGTAAATCTGTGAGTAGTATGACCTCCATTCCTCCCTCTGAGTATGAGGTTTGTAGTAGATAATTTCATTTGATAGAGTTGCCCTTTTATGAATCCTATGACAGTTCTAGAACATTCGTGAATAAGAGCTATAACACCTGTAGGGCTGGCATAATGGGTTGTAAAAAATTTTTTAATTGCACATGGCATCAAAAATGTTGTAAACCCATGAGTAGTTTGAGAACAGTTGGAGAATCTGCCTAATAACCATAGTAACTGTTCCAATCTGATAACAGGTCGTGGAGGAGCCAAAATTCGTGAACTTGAAGAGAGCACTGGTGCGAGAATCAAGGTAAGATAGGCGACAGTGATGGTAATATATCAAAACAAGCAGTAACTTATGCTGCCTGCTACATAAATACACAGTCTGCCTTATTATGGCTTTCTTGTTCTGGTCAAGACCTATCATAGTTTTAGATTTAAACCAGGTCCAAAGGGGACAGGGCCATGTCAAAGCTGACACAAACATAAAGGATCATACTGGTGATTTTGCATAAATACTACTTGCATACATGTTACGTTACTGCCAACCATGTTCCAAAACATAAAACTGCATTTTAGTTTTCGTGTTATTTTTCCTGATCCTCCACTCTATCAACATCAAATGTTCAGGTGATACACCCACCTTTAAATTCAATGTTTCACCTGTTAACACTTATGCACAATTGTAGAAGACACCGCTTGTTTTAATTTCTCAGTAAAAGCAGTCTTCTGCTAGGGTTATATTCCCTGGCGGAGACATAAATTTTCCTCCATGTAGCTCTATGTTTGATCGGTTAAATTAAGTAACTTAGACAAAAAATAATCACACTTTGTGGCTCACTGTGATGGATTACCTTGTCAGCCACATTTCAAGTTTCTACAAATTGATTTTTATTGTAAACTGGAATGAACTGAAATAATGGCAGACATGGGAAAATCAATTCTAAAATTAACCTCTCCAGTAGTATATTTGGAAAATGGTTGACCGTTGTAGGTGGGTTGTCTTTATGGGGTTCCAACCTGCAAAATCAGATTATGGTCCTTTAACTAGCAATGCAAAGGTACAAAACCCTTTGAGTTAGCTTGTAGCTCAATGTGGCAGGTGACTGAATGAACGGTCGATGGATATTTACAATGTGAGTTTCAGTTATCATGCCCTTTGTTTAACTCTGCTGTTTCTTTTGTAGATTAAAAAAGGGGATTATGAGGGTGAGGTCGTCATCTTTGGGTCCTCTGATGCGCAGCAGAAGGTTAAAGAGATGATCAAGAAGCTGGTAGCAGATGACAACTCTCAATTCCAGAATGGTACAAAGTAATTTTTCTAAAACTGTCACCAAAATCTCTGTTTTTAATGTCAAATGATCACTTCCTGTAGCATTGTATAGTGGCTGGAAAAAGTCCAGTTTTCTCATTCAAAACAGCCGTAGAAACTTCCCAAACCACCCATGTGATATTATCCATCCGTCACTTTATTCTGTTGCTTATGTTTACATGGTTTTATATTTTTATATTTATATGATTTTCTTCTTATTTGCTGTTTTATACCTTTTATATATGTTTTAATGTCATTGTTTTTATGTTTTTAATTTATCTGTTTTTCCAACTACGGCTCCTATTGCACACCCGGCCATTGAAGGAGACGGAAACTCTCTTTGAATTGCCTCTTCCGACTTCCTTTTTTTCCCTTATATGTTAAGGTTTTTTTTTTTTTTTTTTAAGATAGGGTTCCTAAAGAGCTTGGGCTGGTCAGGAACCATTAATGTGTAAAACCTTTTGAACCGTTGTATGTGATATTGGGCTTGACTTGACTAGTACACACCTACCAAGCTTTAGCGTGGGTGATGTTGCCATGAGGCAGCAGCATATTTAGCTAAACACACATGGAACATGATAACCAGGCATTTGCTTTGATGTTTGTAAATGGAAATGAACCTGCAGCATGCTGATCCGCTGGATTTCTCAGGCTTTGGTCGGAGTGGAAGCTATGGAGGTGGCAGAGGAGATGGGGAGGTGAGCCATGGTTCAGTCTGGTCTGCTTCAGAACTAGAGGCCGCAAAGGCCGCCGCCCCCGTCCGTGTGCCCATAGACTGGAACTCTTTAAGGGAGAACAAGGACAAATATGAGCAGATGAAGTGGAAAGGTGAGGACGAGCACAAGTTTGAGTCTTTTTCTCCTGACAGGCTGACATGTCTGCCAATTAGTTTGTAGTCGTCACTGGAACTTGCATCATATTTAAGGCATTGCTGGGATATTTTGTTGTGGAAATTTCTCATCCCGTATGTGGTAGAAATATTATTTAAATAAATGTGAGACACAAATACAACTCTGGCTACTTCTTACCTTAAAGTAGTCTTATTACAACTTTTCCCAGGACAGAAGACCTTCGCCCAGGTCATCTCTCTGCCTACTGGAACATTCCCTTCGGGATACACACAATTTCTCATAGGACAAGAACATTGTTAATGAGGTCATTTAGGGCAAAATGTTAAGTGAAATTTAACTGGTTATATAGTCGTGATCAAGTGATCAATGATTAATGCAATGCATAAGCAATAAATGTAATTTTTCCATAACAATTCTTAATCTTCTTCAGACGTCCCACCCTTAAAGAAGAAGTTCTACACTGAGGCAGAGAGTGTGTCCTTACTCACAGCAGAGGAAGTCAGTGAATGGAGGTAAATCATTTTTCTTTCTTTTTTTTGATCACATCCTCTTGTTCCCTACAGATGTACAAAAAACATGGAAATAATACCACAACAGCATCCACACTGTAATATAAAATAATATTCCTCACTAATCTGAGTAGATTTAAATGACAGAGCCCAGGTTATTTCATAACAGTAACAAATCTGTAAGAAATAATGGATTGTACTGCGTTATGTGTTATTTTAAACACCTTTTCCTCATGTTTTGCTGGAGATTTTTGCAGATCACTCACTAAAGGAATGATTACAGGCGAGCTATTACAGCTTCAGACACATAGGTGGTGCCATTTGATCATCCATATAGGCTGTCTGAGAAAACTGGGCAGGAATAATAATATACAAAATTTATAGTTGGCGCACATCTCCCAGTATATGTCAGTGAAGACAAATTCCTGCTCATTTATCTTACTTGTCAAATAAATGCTTTGGATTTTAATCCAGGTTGAAATGTTTTCACATGGTCTGTCTCAGAAACAGTCACTCAAGCTTTTTCTTTTTAAATAAAGATTTTGCATTATTGTCTTTGGTCTGGCACATATGTGGTTTGGAATGAACTGCTGCTTTCATTCAACCAGTTTCACCCTGTATTTGTGTTGTTTTTCTGCACAGGAAGGAGAATAACAATATATTCATAGATGACCTGAAGGAGGAAGGGGGCAAGAGGCCCTTTCCGAATCCCTGCCAGACGTTTCTGGAGGCATTTGAGCTCTATCCAGAGATCATGGAGAATATTGACCAGGTTGGCTTTGTCAAACCAACACCCATCCAGGTATGAGCCAAAAAAAAAAAAAAAANAAAAAAAAAAAAAAAAAGTTTGGCAGGATTTTCCAGCTGCTTTTTCATCTCCTGCATCATCAGGTTCCAACAGCAGCTCCTGCAAAATCACTAAAGTGGCTCATTGTGATTCACAAAGTTATTATGGATGTTATTAATTTGAATTGATATTCATTTGCTGCACTCACATCTTACCACTGTCAAAGAAATTAAAGGCTCTCACGACTTCTCTCGATTGCAGATCACACTCTTTATTTTCGTGTACGCGGGTATTACTGACATGAACAGTTCCATTCAGCTTCAAAGTCTGAGAGCTTCTGCTGTGACTAATACACCAGTGGCTGATAGTGTGTTTAATGCGTCAGAGAGGCTCCAGGCTTCCTGTCTGAACTTGTTAATTTTGGAATCACAAGAATAGTTAACACAGATTATTTAGAAAACATGTCTGCACATTAAACAGATAGTCATGGCTATAATTACTATCATTTAGTACAAATCTTAGCCTTAGGACAGTTGACAAACTGGTTATGAGGATGACAAAGCTTTGACCTTTATGACCTCCTAGCGGGGCTGCACACATTAAACAACTGGAAAACTACAAGAATACCACAGGAATATAATGAAGGGTTAACACACTTAGATAAATGAACAGCTAGAGTATATGAAAAATAATATGCAGTAATATAAAAGATAATATGCAGTACATTCATTTTAATTCTCACAACAGTTAATTTTCCTGTAAACAGCATAATTTGCATTAATATTCTGCTGTCATTTTGATTGATGAGGTATTTGTTGTTCCTAATTTTTTTGAAGTAGCTGTTTTTTTTTGTTTTTTTTTTGTAAAGGCAGATAACATCTGCAGTAACTTGTCCTGATAAGTGTCTGGTCCATTCATACTTTCATTTCTGTCGTCTTTGATAAACACTGGATGACAGCGATTCCTTTTCTGGAAATACCCCGATTAATGGTGGATTTAATGGAAAATGCTGAGGTTAAATATTTGGGGTATTTTTTTTTCTGCCACTATAGCAGAAGTTAGAAATAAAGGAACTTAGCTGTTTTATATATACCCAATATTAGATGAGGCAATATAGTGAGAAACTGCCTACACAAAGCATTTCTCATTTTAAAGCATTTTATCCATGACTTACCTCTTTAAATCTCATGTTTTAGCATTTTTTCTTTTATTATGTTAGACAATAAATAATTACATGTCAGATGAATATACCAGCCACAGATATTTTTTTTTCTTGCAGACATTTAGCATGAACCTGCACGAATATCGTCCTGTCTTATCCTTTATCTACAGCACAGACACCATTTGGTTCCAAACAGTGGAAAAGATTTGTGTGAAAGTGGCTGCAGGGTAAAGAGCTCTTTGTCCTCAGCAGCATGTGCAGTGTTTTAAGGAGTGGTGATGGAAAAACCTGTGAAGGAACCACACCTTTGTTTTGTTAGTGAGACATCACATAAATTACTGAAGTACAAATTACATGAGATCAGGACAAACTGGTTCCAACGTAAGGTTATAAGTGCAGGTAAAAGCTTACAGAAGGGAGCAGCCATTTTTCTACTTCATCTGTTCTCAGTTTGTACCCAAAAGTCACATAATAGATTGATTTTGTATTGCGGGTATATTTCCAGCTATTTGCTTTTCCAGTCAACAGTTTTTCCTCTTTCAAATGCAAAGCAGATATAGTGAAACTACCACTTTCATCATCGTCAAGTTTCACTTTCGTTTCCCAGGAAGAGGCTCCTCCATCTAGAAATCACAGTTGCACAGCTACTTCTGTGTGACACGTGCGAGTATAAAATAAATAAATAAAATAAAGATCTTATTTGGCTGCCAAAAAAAAAGCCTTTTGTGCAGGCAGCTTGTAGCAATTTAATTTAGTTGCCAAACTTGAAATAATTCATTAACTATTTTCTGTCATGGAAATTAAGAGTAATATTAGCTGTAAATGTTAATGTATTAACTTCATACTTTGATGAGAAAACTTGCTGTATCTCGCAAAATCATCAGGAATATTATTTTAGCTCGACTCGTGTGAAGCTGCTTTGCTGCTGCCCTCCATTGTGTTGTGTTTTATTGTCTTATTAATCATCGCCTGCTGCTGTAATAATCCTGTTAAACTGGCAGCATCCCGTTTAGAGATTAGCTTTCTATAAAACTGGTTAAAGATATTTTATGTATTTAATGTGTTTAACTCTTTTAAAGGAAATAGAAATGTCTTTGTGAATGATTGATTTGCTGTGCAAAAAAAAAAAATAGTTTCATCAAAACCAGGCGGGCTTAGCTTTTATCTAATGTGTGGTGTGTTTCTCTAATATTACAGTTTGCAGAGTCTGTTGTTTTTCTCTGTGTTTTGTATTGTATGATTTTATGTTACTAGTTTATTTGCTTAGAGTCAGGCGTGGCCGGTGTTGCTGAGCGGGGAGGATCTGATAGCCATCGCTCAGACAGGAACAGGAAAGACTCTGGCCTACCTGCTGCCAGGGTTCATCCACATGGACGGACAGCCTGTGTGAGTCCAGAACCCTGTCCCCTTTTTTAAAAAAAAAAAAAAAAAAAAAAAAAAANTTTTTTTTTTTTTCTTTCTTCTTTCTCTTTTTTAAATGTTTAACAGACTTCATCAGCTTTGGTAGCTTTCCCCCCAAATAGTGTCAAGACAGCTTTACACTTTTATCACATCATGTACAAATTCCTGTTCGTATTATCAACTGAAATTCCTTGTATTTCAACAGGTTCAGTGCCTCTGTGTCTTTTTTTTTTTTTTTTTTTTNTTTTTTTTTTTTTTTTTTTAAATCTTCATTCTTTTTTTCTTTCTTCGTAGACCCAGAGCTGAGCGGGGGGGTCCAGGCATGCTGGTTCTGACTCCCACCAGAGAGCTGGCTCTGCAGATTGCAGCGGAGTGCAACAAGTACAGCTACAAGAGCTACAAAAGGTGCAGCGGCTAGCATCAATCAGTACAGATGAGCTCATAATCAGCATACATTTTACATGAAAAATTTGTTTTTGTAACACCATAAAAATTGTTCAGGATTTCCTCTTCTTGAAAACTAAAACCTTTAACAGGAGCCATATCATTAAATTACCATAACTGTGATTTTTGCATGTTTAAGCCCAGTCAATGCTCCTCTTTTAATTTTTTATTTGATCTTTATTTTACCAGATAGATCTCATTGAGACAAAAATCTCTTTTTTAAAAGAGACCTGGTCAAGAGGCAGCATGAAAAAAACAACGTAACAGCCACAATAAATACCACACAATTACAAGTTTCAACAGCCATACATCGCAGTCAAACTGTGCAATAGACAGCACTCAAAGCGAGAGGTTTCTCCAAAAAAAATAGTTATCTTGAGTGTTCATCCTGAACAAAGATGCTGACCAATGGTGCCAATTTCCTGTTTTTTTTTTTTTTTTAAATATTGACTTTAATTCCCCAAAGATTAAGTCAGTTAGTTTAAAATGCTGTTGTTGTCAAGGACGAGGTCTGGAATTAGGACCCAAGTGCAGGCTCAGGCAGATTATGTGAAAAAACAGTCTTTAATTTCTGTCCAGGCAAAATAACAACAGATGGTGACACAGAATGAACTTACAGGAATCAGGCAGATAATTCAAAAGGCAGGCAGCGACAAAATAGAAGAATCAAACCATAAAGGCAGAAAAAACCAGGAGACAAGGCAAACAAGACAATCTGGCTGAAAACAAAGGAACCCAGGGTGATGTAGAAAACTGGTGGGAAACTAAACAAAAACCGGAAGTAAAGCAAACTAGACAGCAACAAAACCANACCGGAAGTAAAGCAAACTAGACAGCAACAAAACCAAGATTACAAAATAAAACAGGAAGTGACCAAAGAACAGATCATGACAGTTGTAGATTGTTCCATGTGGAGGGCGTGTCATATTTAAAAGTTTTTTTGCCCAATAAATGTTCGTTGCGTTACTGCCAACCATTTTCCAAAACATAAAACTGTTTTATTTTTAGTCTTATTTTACCAAAGCCCCCTAATCTTTCAAAATCAAATGTTCAAGCGGTACACCCACCTTAAAATTCAATGTTGTGCTAACACGTACATCTGCAACACAGACGGACATTTTTAATTTCTGTGTAAAAGCCGTCTTCACCTGGGACTAAATTCCCTGCAAAGACATATATTTTCTTCCATGTCGGATTGGTTAAAAAAACAAGTGACTTTGAAAATTTTCATACAGATGTTTTGTTTGCTGTGACGGGTTACTTATTTCAAACACATTTTGATGGTGTTCTGGAACTGAAACCGATGGCAGTCTGCCATCAGTTTCGATTGCAGAATTGAAACTGATGGCAATCCGAAAGGTAGAAAAAAATAATTCTAATATTTACAACTCCAGTAGTACAGTATATTTTGGGAAACGGTTGCAGGTTGTATATATTGGGCTCAAACATGCAAAACCACCAGCTTTAACTGAAATGTACACTCTGTCCTCAGTGTGTGTATCTACGGTGGAGGGGATAGAAGAGGTCAGGTCAGCACGGTGAAGGTCGGCGTGGACATCGTGATTGCAACACCAGGTCGACTAAACGACCTACAGATGAATGAGCTCATCAATCTGCGCTCCATTACCTACTTGGTCAGCTGTGTGACTGAATATTTATATTTGTGGGTGTGGCGTGTTTGGGACAATATAACCCTTCCTGTGCTTGATTAAGGCGTTGCGTGTTTTTTTTAATGGTGCATGCATACAGCTCGGTTCTTTTATTAACTGCTGTGATCATTGGAAAAGGTCCTAGATGAGGCAGACCGCATGCTGGATATGGGCTTTGAACCCCAAATTATGAAGATTATTCTGGACATTCGCCCAGACAGACAGACAGTCATGACCAGGTAAAAGCCAAGTCGTGACGCTCCAGCAAACATGAACACAGAACACACCTGGATCTCAGCAAATTAAAAGCATTGTAGCAGTGTAGAATGTGAAATTAACTTTTTGGTTTCATTCTGTGCTCTTTTTGTCACATTTATTGGCCATCTCAGTGCCACCTGGCCCACCGGTGTGAGACGATTGGCCAAATCCTACCTGAAGAATCCCATAATGGTGTATGTGGGGACACTAGACTTGGCAGTAAGTGGACATCCCACCATGACTTTCTGATTTGCTTGTTGACTGGAAGTCTGCACCATGAAGGTTTTGGCTTGTTATTTCTCATTTTCCACACTGGTTGTTAACATTTGGAGACTTTGATGTAATCAAACTTTGTTCCATCAGAGTACTGTAACCTCTGCTGCCTCTGATCATGAGCCAGTCAATTCAAGGCAACAGATTAAGTCATCACCTCCATTATTTCTCCTGCATTTAGTGTTGGATCTTTATATTTTAAAAGTTTATTGGTTTTTATCTTGGGAGCATAAACTGTATTTCGTTTGCTTTGTGGTTGGATCTGGAATGTATATGTTTACACTCACTGTGTTTCTCTGGGTCTCAGGCAGTTAACACGGTGCAGCAGACGGTGCTGATCGTCCATGAAGAGGAGAAGAAATCCTACTTGTTTAACTTCATCAAAAACATGCAGCCTGAGGATAAAGTCCTCATCTTTGTTGGCAAAAAGCTAATGTGAGTTGAGAATAGGTTTTCAAAAATATGGTTAATAAACAAGGGACAAAATTGTACATTTTTTTTTTTTTTTTTTTTTTACCTATAATATCCCATTACTGACATGTTGTAAGGTGTCAAAGATAAACACTATAACAAAGATTTGCACCTTACTGATTGCTGCTACATCTTTAAGAGCCATTTTTTATCCTGCTTCCTCAAGCAAAATTTGCATGTTAACTTCACCAAAATACTACCTGTCTTTTTTTTTTAATGGTGTTTAGGTGTTTTAGTCTCACAATGCAAATTTGANCAAAATACTACCTGTCTTTTTTTTTTAATGGTGTTTAGGTGTTTTAGTCTCACAATGCAAATTTGATGAAATAAAATGTGTGTTTCTGCATGTGTGCTCAGGGCTGACGATCTATCCAGCGACATGTGTCTACACGGTCTGGCTGTGCAAAGTCTCCATGGAAACCGTGAGCAGTGTGACCGTGAGGAAGCCCTCAGGGATTTCAAAAACAGTACGTCAGAGGAGCACATCACCAGAAACCTGGTTTAAACCAAATACAAACTACCTGCAGGTAACAGGCTGAAATATGAATTTTTGGTGCATAGCTGATAGTTTCTGGTAAGGTAAGGTAACTTTATTGATCCCCATTGGGGAAATTGGTTTGTCCCTGTGCTTTGAAAGGACTTTACATAAAAAACATACACTCAAAGCACATTCAGTTGCACATTCAAGAAGGACATTAAAAAAAAAAAAACATTCAACAAGAACCGCAAAATTGTGACAAGCAGGAGGAATGGTACAGATACAAACACTACTATATATTCTATAAAAAACTACCCAATAAAAACAGATGAATAAAAACCAGTTGCTATGATTTAAAAATAAATAAATAAATAAATAAATAAAAAACAAAAAATAAATGACACAGCAAGTAAAAAAAAACCAATAGTTAATNAAATAAATAAATAAATAAAAAACAAAAAATAAATGACACAGCAAGTAAAAAAAAACCAATAGTTAATAAGTTAGTAAATACATACAAATTCAGCGGATTAAAAATTCTACGTGCATGATGCAGATTATCCCTTTTGCGTGTTATTTATTTAAAAGTTGCACCACTAAGGGCACGAAGGACTTTCTGAATCGCTCAGTGGAGCATCTCAGCATGTTAAATCTGCCATGAACACATGAACCCGTGAACACAACACCATGAAAAATTTAAATGATTACAGCAATTTAATGATTTTCCCTGGTAATTAAGATAATCTATGCCATTTTGACAACACAGTGACATTCTAGGAAATTTTGGTATCCAGAATTAGATGATTCCAGTTTGCATGCTACAGTAGATGTCAAATGAGTATTCTTCCTCAAAATGTGGGAGTATGTAGGGAACAAAACCTTCCTGTTGAGAGATTGTGCTTATCTGTCAAGGTCGAGTTCGTATTCTGGTTGCCACAGACCTGGCATCCCGAGGACTAGATGTCATCGACATCACACACGTCTTCAACTATGACTTCCCTCGAAATATTGAAGAGTACGTGCACCGTGTGGGCCGCACTGGCAGAGCAGGGTAAGTGTGTGTGCCATTCAAATAAACCACAGCATTCTACTTTTGGTTTGGAGAGCTTGCGTTGTGTTTCAGTTGGGAATGATTTCTGCATGCTCTTGGAACATAGAGGTGCATAATCAGAAATCCCTTTCACGGGCTTCTTGCTGCTTCTAGATTCTTTGGTCATGTTGTTTCAGACGTTCAGGTGCTGCCGTTACCTTGGTAACCAGAGAAGACTGGAAGATGGCCCCTGAGCTGATTCCCATCCTGGAGAGAGCAGGACAGGTTAAAACACCCTTTTTTTTTTTTTTTTNCCCTTTTTTTTTTTTTTTTAAATCAACCAGGATTATATTGCAAATTTTTTGCAGAAATTGTTGTAGTTGTAGATAATTTACCAAAGAGGTCAGCTGAGTGATCTGTCGAAAATGACATTTCCATGTTGAAATGTCATGTAGAAAGTAATTTGTTGCATTGAAATGGGAAGACGTGTCACACAGAAAAGAATTTCTCCTGGAATGCTTTCAAATCAGGCTCTTCGGTGGAGATCCTGAGTAGTATTTGCATCCTGAAACTTGACTGGTGTATTTAAGAAGGAAGTTTGTATCTTTTCTTGCATGTAAGATGTAAACGTCTATAACCATGTAAATATTGAAAGCTTTCCAGGAAGCTATAGTCCATGGAATTGTCCTGAATTCTTTTCCAGGAGGTGCCGGAGGAGCTAGTTCTGATGGCAGAGAGATATGAGAAGCACAGGAAGGAGAAGGAGATGGGCTACACCAGAGGAGGAGAGAGACGAAGAGGCGGTGGAGGAAGAGGAGGCAGGAATCGAGACCAAAGCTGGTCATTCTAATAAGTGACCTGTCACGTGAGTCCAGGCGTTTTACTTTACGCTTCTTTTATTGAAATGTAATCATTTACCAGGTTCTTGAACTTCATCACACACTCTGTAGACAAAATATGACAGATTAATTTTAATACAGCAGAAGCATATTGAAAATGAGATAATATGATTATTTTCTATGTCCAAGTCTCTACTTTTACATATTTGCTTCAGTTCATTGGCCAGCCCTACACTTACAACATAATGCATGAAATAAGTTATTATCTGGTATTCTGATTTAATATTTTAACATGTTGCTGAATTTGTTCTTTGTTCTTTTTTAACAGGAGAGGAGCCTTTGGGAGCTGAAACCACACATAATCATTTGATATTTTTGTGGATATATATTTATTTGAATTTTGTGCTTTGTTTTTTCTTTTATTGAAAACATTAAATATTTTTTTCTCAGTTGTCACTGATGATAAATTAAACTTTCTTGTTTTGTTTTTCTGTTTTCAGAATGTTCAAGTTGTTTCTCCTGTTTCAAATTCACCAAGAGCAGAGTAAGCCTTTGGGTTTTTGGCATTAAATAATTTCTTGATTTCAGCTGGAAATAATCTGTATAATAAATTCTTTCATTCGTTTAAAGGAGCAATGCCCTTTGTGTTTTTTTTTTTTGNTTTTTTTTTTTTGTTTTTGTTTTTTTTTTGTTTTTTTTTTCCGGCTTTGGGATTTTGAAGTATGTAGTGTGAGACCTTATAATTAAATCTGCTTTGCAACTCCATTTCAACTCCTCCAACAACGATGAGATTCTGTGCTGGGACTAAATGCTAAAGGTAAATCATTTCAACATTATCCTTTAAAAAGACGAAACAAATATTTTTTTGAATAATGAAATTTCTGTTTCCACAGAACACGATGCACCATGACTACATCAAGAGAAGACCTTCTCTACATGGACTGCAAGTTTACATTTTGGTAGCTGAGACCACAACAGTCATGTAGAATCAGGTTTTGTATTTTTTTTTTTTTTTNTTTTTTTTTTTTTTTCTTTACTGGGACAAACCATGTCGGTTTTTGTAATATTCTGCTGACAACATGAGAATAAGTGTGAACAGCATGACAAACACACTAACAAACACATGATCAAGCCCTTAAAGAATCAGTAATCTTCCATGTTTAAACTCATGTACAACAAAGTCTTTGGTTCCCATCCAGTTTGAGTCCAGCATTTGTCATGTGGATTAGATTTTTCTCCAGCGACACGACAGTTAATCAAAAATCAAGTCAGATCCTCCTCTGATGTTTTCTGTTTTAGTCAAGTTGTAATTCTTTACAAGTTGTTTTTCAGGGCTAAAATTTAATGAGCAAAACCAAGTGGCTGCAGGGCACAAAGGAAAAATACCTATTTTTATATGATGTGTTAAAACATACAGAAACAGCAGTTTGATACTTTTAGAGCTTCAGTAAGCCTTTATAACAGTCTGTTTGGAATGCGATGCTCGTAAAAAATACACTAAATACTGATTTTTCTTTTCTCCCTTTTTATATTGCAGATTGATTGCTTTGGTTGTCTTCTTCCTCAACCTGTGGAGTAACAGGAGATAGGTTTTGTCTTCAGACTTAAGTTTCTCTTTATGAGCACACGTGAGGACTTGATGAGGACCTCAGCCTCAGGTAAGATTCCATTTCAACATTTCACAAAGGTGAGTGAGCGTTATTGGGGTTTAAATGAACTGAAAAGGATGACGGCAGAACTAAGTACACTTCCTGCCTGATGAAGAAAAGTTGCATAATGTAGTTTTAGTGTTAATGTCACAGTTGTGGCAATGTGATTAAAGCAACTTTATTTTTTTTTAAACTCCAACCAAATTCAAGAATCATTTGACTTAGTAACACACACAGTGGCGTTGACTTTTTTGGAGATCTCATCGGGAGGCAACCTTGTTTGTACCTTTTCAGAATGCTCACGCTGGAAAGTGTCCTGAAAAGCCAACATCTGTCTGCTGTTGCACTCTTTTCTTTAATTGGATAAATGTGGATATGTAATACAGGCTAAATATCTGTATGTCTGTGTCCAGCAGGCCTTTATTTTTTACATTTGGAGTTTTTGCTTTTACACTTGACTGTAGAGAGTCAAAAAGAACATTTTTATACCAGTGCCTTAGGATAACTCAATAACTTGTTCATAATATCCTGTAAATGCAGATTGTGTTAAAGCTGTCATGTAGTGTAGGAGGCATTTAAAAAAAATTGATTGAACTTTACAAGTTGGCATTATACCACATTATACCACAAGCATTATAACCACTTATACCACACTTTTCACAATAGGATTAATATTTAAACAATAAGCCAAAGCTAAACAGCATGAATATTTGATGTTTTGCACTTTTATACATGTGGCTGTGGAAGGAAAGAAGGTAACAGATTTGAGCTGAGGATGAGCTGAGGTGAAGAAATGTGTGCAAGCAGGTTGGAATGGGTGGAGAAAAGTGTCAGGTGTGATGTGTGACAAAAGAGTCTCGGCAAGAATGAAAGGAAAGGTGTACAAAACGGTGGTGAGACCAGCGATGTTGTATGGCTTAGAGACAGTGGCACTGAGGAAAAGACAGGAGGCAGAGCTAGAGGTAGCAGAGACTAAAATGCTGAGGTTCTCTTTGGGAGTGACGAGGATGGATAGGATCAGGAACGAGTACATCAGAGGGACAGCGCATGTTAGATGTTTTGGAGATAAAGTCAGAGAGGCCAGACTGAGATGGTTTGGACATGTACAGAGGAGGGATAGTGAACATATCGGTAGAAGGATGCTGAGGTTGGAACTGCCAGGCAGGAGGCCTAGAGGAAGACCAAAGAGGAGATTTATGGATGTAGTGAAAGAGGACATGAAGTTAGTTGGTGTGAGAGAAGAGGAGGCAGAGGATAGGGTTAGATGGAGGCAGATGATTCGCTGTGGTGACCCCTGAAGGGAAAAGCTGAAAGGAAAAGAAGAAGAAGAAGAAGATGTAGCTATGATGTGAAATTAGAAAACAAAGCACCACCTTTCAGTAAAATATTTTATTCACTTGAAGTATACATGCAGAAATAATAAATTGTATAAAAACAAATGATTATCATATTGGCCCATACGTTTTGGTTGTTTTAGTTTTCTTTTTCCAGGAAAATGGGGAAGCCTTTGTCACGTTCTTCCCTAATACAACGAGCCAGAGCATTGCAACTCCTCTGGTTAAGACCTGAGAGCAGGTTTTGAGTTGGGATGAAGAAGTTTGGGAGTAAACCTTCTGTCAAATAGTGCTCAAAGTCATCCAGCAAAAGCTGGAAGCATTGACTCAGCCGTGAGGCCTCCCAGTCGCTGTCTGAATATCTGGAGCAACAGGCGTGTAAGAGCGTGGTCTTAGCATAGTAGGAACAGAATTTGTTAAATGTGGAGTGTGTGTTCTTCAGCAGGCTGAGCAGGTGTTTTAGGAGCTTCAGACAGTCCTTCCTGATTAAGAGGAAAAAAAAGAAATTGCATTGATTCTCAGATAATGAATCTTACATTGAGGATAATAAGCATCTTGTGATTATTGCTCAGTATTTCAATCTTCACTGTTTTTTAATTTCTCCGCAGAAATTATTTTCTTACAGTAGGTGCATTTTGAATAATTAGCAAAAATCTAACCTGCAGCAGCGTGCTCCGTTTAATTCACAACACGTCTTCTTCGATCCATGGTTCTTTAAAATGTCCTTCTCCACGTGAGAAAATGAAATCCGCCAAACATCTGTGGCATAAGAGATTGAAAACTCAGGCCAGCAGGAACTTGAAACTATTTTCATGCATGAAAGGGCTTTTGAAAATACAGAATTCAAAGGGCAGTAATTCAGCAAAGGAGGAACTGATGTTTTTTCTTTTTATTTTACAATGCAGCATTTCCTGTGGCAAATGAAAGATAAATTAATGAAAAGTAAAACTTCACAAATACACTAGACGGATATAAAAAGTGATGTAGTTTGCTTAGAATATATTCCATGGTATAAATATTTAGATAAAGATCTAGTATGTACGTGAGGCAAATGGATCATTTCTCGTTGTCACATTTGATATCAGCTCATTGGTTTCTTACCTTTAGCAAGAACACCATCAATCTCCACTGTACCCCTTCCCTCATATTTTGGGACCAGGTAGTACGGGAAATACCTGCACTTCTGCCTTACTTTTTTTCCCAGCCACATCTCTATTTTAAGTCCTTCCTTAGTGAAAGATGGCCAGCCTGATTTGACCACGAGACACAGAACCACATCCATTGAGATGGGGACTGATCCCACTTCTCTGATCAGCAACGTCACTGCAGGGCAACCTGGTTTCTTTCTTTGTACTTCCACATCTGAAATAAGCAGACAGTGCAGCTTAAACTTTAGCTGTTATAAACTATTATAAACTGCTGTCAGAACAGATTTCTATGGAAACCCGTTTCCGCCACTTGAAAAAAAAAAAAAAAAANAAAAAAAAAAAAAAAAAAGTTCTGAAATTAAAGTCAGAATTCTTACTTTAATCTCAGAATTCTGACTTTAAAGTTATAATTCTGACTTTTTCTCAGAATTCTGACTAAATTCAGAATTTCTCAAAATTCTGACTTTAATCTCAGAATTCTGCCTTTAATCTCAGAATTCTGACTTTAAAGTTAGAATTCTGACTTTTTTTCTCAGAATTCTGACTTTAATTTCAGAACTTTTTTTTTTTTTCCCCAAGTGGCGGAAATGGGCTTCTATAGATTTCAAATGTCTGCATTAATTAGACATTTTACTGCTTCCCTAAAGTTGACAAGCTGTTTGTTACTCACTTTCAAGACTCTTGATGCTCTTCTTCACTTCATCCCTAAAGTCTCTCAGCATTTCACTGGCTGACAGAGCGCTGCCCTCTTGCTGAAATATATTCAGAGGATTCTTGCCACGTTTTAATCTCACACTATAAAAGGCGCCATCATCCCCAAATGGCTGGATGTCCACTCGGTCGACAGGCATTGGCAGCATCACATCGAATTCATCAGGATTAGCGATCTGTGCCACCCAAACACACACCATGTAAAACAACACAAGTAATACAGGCTTAAAAAAATTTTATTTTTTTTTAGGAGTTCAGGCTAAAGTGACTTACCTTTACATTTTCATAGTAACTCCCAGTATGTAGTGGTTCTTTTACATCTTTAAAGCACACTGTGCTCTTCAGGTGATCCGTTATGATTTTTGTTATCCTGTTGATGACGGTTGCTGCCTCTGATCTCTCTGTCTGCTTTATCTTCAGTTTCTTCAGAGTTGTGGAAAGGATTCTGTCTAAATCTTTCTCTTCAGCTGTTTCTTGCTTCTTTAAAGTCTTTGCTGCTTGTCTGGCTGATTTAGCCTTGCCAGCACGCGTCTTTGCTTCTGTGCACTTCTGTCTTTGGACACTCGGTGCAGATGGATTCTCACGGGTGAGGTTTGGCTTTTTCTGCTCCCTTTTCTTTGGTTTCTGTTCCTCCTTGGCGTCATACTGCTTCTCTTCCACAAAGGCTTCACTTGAACAGCTTGGTGGAGAAGCTTGTTTTAGCAGCTCCGGTCTAGTTGGACTCTTCTCATCCAGACTCTTTGCCTTGCATGGTTTCCCTCTACCAGTCATGATTGTGAAGTGAGAGAATGAGAGTGCTATGTAACAATAACTTTAGAGCCAGAAGTGTGTGTGAGAACACACCCCTTTAATAGCTAGGAGGCAGTTCAAATCCATTGTTAATTATTGTTTGTATACCAACAGCTACATCTTGTGGACAAAACTGAGACTGATGTAACTGCACGGCTTTACAGGATTGAAATTACCTACCCAGGGCAATAACAATATATTGGATCGAATGAACATAAACACCTTAAAAAAGGAAATAATTAAAGACCTGAGACAAATTTATTTGGTTGAAACATGTTTAATGTTGCAAAGAGGCACATGCCATCTTACAGTAAGGTGCAAGTAGCTTATATAGCTTATACCAATTTAAATTTCTTAAGTGTAAGTGCAAAGTTAGCAGATCACCAAACAAAGTGCTTCAAGAGTCAACAGTTGGTCTACTCAGAGTCCCAAGACTGGGACAAATTTGGACTGTTTCATTTAAATGCTAATTAAAGCTTAAACACAACAGATCACTAGGTCCTACTCATTGACTACGCATAGGAACATAGTTTTAGCTTGTTGCCATAGGCTCCTACAGAACACCAGGTAGTTGCAAACAAACACTAAAAGCAAGACAACATGTAGCATCTAGAGAGACCAGTAATTTGCATTCCAGAGAGCTAGAGATGATGAAGTGACCAAATCTGTTGTTGGTCAGTTATTTCAGTATTAGTGTCAGAAAGGATCACCCGATCAGCAGTACACGTTAAAGTTTCAGTTTGATATTACATTGTACATTATGGTAATCTAACCACTGAAATGGAGCTGGAGTGCCACCTCAAGGAGCAGAGACATAAACATTCTTTCCTTCGAATGCTTTTGCGATGCATTGTGATGATTAACCAGTCTTTGATTATCGTGTTGAAGCAGCCAGTTGTGTGATGGAGTTGGATGGTTGCTGTCCTGCTTTTGGAGACCTTGAGGTTGGCATCATAGCACAACATTCATTTGTTCCTCTGGGCCTTCTGGGCAGATTTTGTAATTTTACCAGTGGTGGAAACCTTCTTCTCCACAGCCTTAATCACACCAACTGCCACGGTCTGACGCATGTCGCGCACCGCAAAACGACCTGCAAGGTGAACAGGAGCAAAGATGGACATTTTAGATGGTGCTTTGTAAATCTGGCATGACTTACAATGAATAACTGAGTCACAGAATTTGAGATGGGGATTAATTTAAAGTTTAAGTAGAGGTAGCCAAATTCGTATCAAAAACTTTATTTCTAAGTCTGCTGAAATCCTCCATGCATATTCCAGCTGTACTTACCCAGCGGAGGATACTCAGAGAAGCTCTCCACACACATGGGCTTGCCTGGGATCATATCCACAATAGCAGCATCTCCAGACTTGAGAAATTTTGGATTGTCCTCCAGCTTCTTGCCAGAACGGCGGTCAATCTTCTCCTTGAGCTCTGCAAACTTGCAAGCGATGTGAGCAGTGTGACAGTCCAGCACAGGAGCGTAACCAGCGCTGATCTGACCAGGATGATTAAGGATGATCACCTAAAGGCAAAGGGTCAACATGGATGTCGTGTTAACAGGAAGATGAATCGCTTCCCATCAAACATGTCCACTGCAAAGACTGAACTCCTGACGTGTTTAGGAATTATTTTCACAACTCCTTCCCACTTGAATGTGTTTGTGTTGTCTGGTAGAACATTGTTAGATAATTTGGTTTAAAAAAAAAAAAAAAAAAAAGTATAAATTTCATGTAACTTCTTGATTTAAAAAAAGTTTTAAGATACGAATGTATTCACTCGTTATTTCATTTGAAATGCTTCCTTTTTGATCGCTACCTGAGCTGTGAAGGTGGCAGCTTCCTGAGGTGGGTCATTCTTGCTATCGCCGGCCACGTTTCCACGGCGAATATCCTTAACCGACACGTTCTTGACATTAAAGCCCACGTTGTCACCAGGCAGAGCCTCGGTCAGTGCCTCATGGTGCATTTCCACAGACTTCACCTCTGTGGTCACATTAACCGGGGCAAAAGTCACCACCATGCCGGGCTTCAGGATGCCAGTCTCCACCCGGCCTACAGGCACGGTTCCGATACCTGAGAATTCAGCACAGAGACGCATGATGAAGAACTCGTTAAACTCATCCAGCAAGCAGCATATTCTCATTCTCATCATGTGAGACTATCGTTCAGCTATAACGGCACAGATAATAGATAAAACACAGAGTTTAGCTTATCAGTTTCTTCATTGGTACTACATGCCTCCTATCTTGTAGACGTCCTGTAGAGGCAGACGGAGAGGTTTGTCTGTTGGGCGGGAGGGAGGCTGGATGGCATCCAGAGCCTCCAGTAGCGTGGTCCCTGAGGCATTGCCTTCTTTCCTGTTGATCTTCCACCCCTTAAACCACGTCATCTGGCAACCAGGAAGTCATGTAGCATATCATACATTACATGCAGCTACTGTCGAGTTGGTGTAAGAGAATCAGTTATTTGATGTGACTATCAGTAATGAGACAGTGGCCGCTAAAAAGGCTTCACTGGATCAGTTTTGAGTATTAAGTGCTTTGCTCAAGGGCACTTCAGCATGGCTGTAGGGCTCAACTTGACCCATCAAATTATTCTTCAAATAATCATTTAATGTGGAGTTGTCAACCTGACAAGACAATCCATTACTAAATTAAGAACTTTTTTCTCTGCTGCTCTTAACCTTTTCTTCAAAATAATTACATTAGATTATTAATTTTTGTTTTTGCCGATCAACAAATTGATTAGTTGTTTAAAGCATAACACCAATTTTTTTTTTTTTTTTTTTTGAGTTAAGTTCTGTGTGAAGCCACTTAATGATTCTATCAATTAATTTTGGTTCCCATCTGAAGTGTTTATTATAAAGGCCTTAAGTTTCCTTTTTTCCACTGAAAATCAAGCTGTAGCTGCCCTCCAGACCTCAAAATGAAGCAACACAATCCACGCCCCTACTCCACGTCTGTCACTGTCACTCTGATTTGGGCCACGACTCTATCAAGGCATATAGCAGGTACATTCTCAGAGTTGTGGCATAGCGGCCCAGCCCCTTTTTTTCTAGAGTTTGAAGGCCTTTTTGAATATGTGAAGGAGTAAAATGAGAGTTAAGTCGTTCCTTAAACACCAACTTGTTTAGCATTTTAGCTACAGCAGCTCCACCCTTGCTGCAGGCTATTGCCATACAAATTAATATTCAAATTCAAGGCTGTCGGCATCTTCCTCCTACTATTTTGCATTTTCTTTACATACTACTTACATTAGGGCTGGGCTCAAGCATGTTGTCTCCATTCCATCCTGAAATAGGCACAAAAGCAACGGTGTCAGGATTGTAGCCAATCTTCTTGATGTACGTGCTCACTTCCTTCACTATTTCCTCGTATCTCTTCTGGCTGTAGTTGGGCTCAGTGGAGTCCATCTTGTTGATTCCCACAATTAGCTGCTTGACACCCAGAGTGTAAGCCAGCAGGGCGTGCTCACGCGTTTGTCCGTTCTTTGAAATACCAGCTTCAAACTCTCCCACACCAGCTGCCACAATCAGCACAGCACAGTCTGCCTAAAGAGACAGGAGGCAAGTAAAGGATCAGTCCACCATTTTTAATTTTCAACAAAGGCAGATTTTAAAAATTCATATATTTGTTTTAGAAAAATAAAACCAGATTGCAGGAACAAATCTTTCCACGCGGAGCCAAAGTGACCCCACGGCTGTTGTGTTGTGTGTGTGATGCACAGCGACCGATCGTCCTCGTGTTACACACCTGGGAGGTTCCAGTGATCATGTTCTTGATAAAGTCCCTGTGACCCGGAGCATCGATGATTGTCACGTAGTACTTGCTGGTTTCAAACTTCCACAGCGAGATGTCGATGGTGATGCCACGCTCTCTTTCTGCCTTCAGCTTGTCCAGCACCCAGGCGTACTTGAATGAGCCTTTCCCCATCTGAGGAATAACTTAAGTTTTAATCTCTGATGTATATTATTTTAAAGACATGCAGCTCAAACCATAATGTTTAATTCATTTTTTTAGCTAGTACATAAAGTTTATTCATGTCAAACCAGTAAATGTTAAAGTCACAGTTTCAGTTGTGTGGATGAGTTAGTAGCACAGAAAATAAAAATCCATCAGTTCCTGCTTTTTTTCTAATTTTTAATGCACTATAACTGTAGTTCTCAGTCTGGAGGTGGATGAACTTGGTCAGCAGGGTTACAAGAAGTTGTTTTTTAAGGGTTGTGAGCTAAAAGTGGTTAGATTGCATCCACTTAGACATGTGAGTTGACAGTCTACTCACCTCTGCTGCTTCCTTTTCAAACTTCTCGATGGTTCTCTTATCAATGCCCCCACACTTATAGATGAGGTGGCCCGTGGTGGTGGACTTGCCAGAGTCCACGTGGCCGATCACGACGATGTTTATGTGAAGCTTTTCCTTTCCCATTGTGGCTGAAGATGGTTGAAGTCACGAGACCGTCTGCCTGATAGAAGCAGGGTTGAGTTACAGTTAGTAGAGCACAGGTGGTAGCCAGGGCATGAAACATAATCCTTTCATGCACTTGTGTTAGCAACCGATCGATTGAATTTTCTGGTACCATCAAAATATTAGAAGGTTAAATGGGGCTGTAGCTAACAATGAGGACTAAGGTCATGTCCTCAACATTTGGACTCATGACTGTAGTATTTCTGAAGTCCTGGCTGCAGCTTTAAAGTAAAAGAAGCACCCCGTGGTAGTTGATAACCTCCCACAGTGGAAACTTCAAAGGTGAAGTATGGTTTTTAACTGTGTAGGGTGCTAAAGATGTTTTATAAGTGAATATGTTTTATGTCTAGGTTGGTACTTTACCATATCATATTGTTCATGATAATACTGTTTTTCTATTATAAAAAAATGTCTCCTATTATGATAGAAATGATATTGCGGCTTGATAAGTTGTTGATGAATTTTAACATCATGCACAATTTTAAGAAACAAAAAAAAGACACCTGGAAAAAAAAAAAAAANGGGAAAAAAAAAAAAAAGTCAGCGCCTGACACATTAGTTCATAAAAAGAAGCTAGCTCTATTGTTTGGAAATAGCTTGGCTAACTGGCAAACTTCCAAAGTTGAAAAACACAGCAACTTTGTTTCTCCATTTGTAGAACACGTGGGTGAATATCAAAAAGGTCAAAGGTCGCTCGAGGATAAGCAGCTGAGCAGACGAGCGTAGCTGGGGCGTTAGCTAGTTGTACTCCAACTGGCTAACTGGCTAACGCTCTGCTTAGCGAAGCCGTCAGCAGTGACTACTTGCGTATGAACAGTTAGCCTAGCCGCTATGCTAACTCTCGCGTCAACCAGGGGCGATACAAATAAACTTGACTTGAAATGCATTCAGATATAACACAGTAGAAACCAGTTATACGTAAATATATTTAAAGTACCATACCTAAAAATATCTAAAAGTGTAAATATTTATTTTTAAAAAATGTCGCATATAGCTAAGCCCCCAGATAACTGCCTCAGGAAGATTACAAAACTATTGTTAGTTGGCCAATTCTCGTCCTGAAACATGCAGATAATATTGTCTGTTCAATCTGGATAAATTTACCTAAATTATTACATTTTGAGCATGGATGTTTTCCATCCCTGCTCTCCTGCACATCCAGCCTGCCCTGCTGTCATTTCCGCTGCACATCAGCAAAGCTCTGACGCTTCACAGAAGCTTTTTCACAGCCTCATAACAGCTTCATTTCTAGACACAATCCACCATTTTGTCAGGATCCCAGCCAGTGTTTAGTAGCCATCTCTCTCTCTCTCTCACACACACACACACACACACACAGACACACTGCAGTGTGAAAGCAGACCAGATGACACACTGCTGTAAACATCTTAACAGTGTTAAGTGTGAAACATTTTAAATTAAGGCACATATACCCACAAAGTCTATTTTTTTTTTTTTTTTTTTTTAAATAAACTGTGTGAATGATCAGAATCCAGGTTACACAGGTGGAAATCCAGCAGCTTAATCCGACTGTAACATGAATCCCCACATGATCTAGTCTGGACCTGTTCAGGTGTTGCAGACTCTTAATGCCTCAGAAGTGACCAGTTCCACGCGCGTTTCTCCACTTCACCATATTTAACGTCACGGCGACTACCGCAGTGCGCGTTAAATAAAACGCGATCAAAACAAAATGTGTGAAGGTGTCACAGATCTAACGTCTGAAGGATTTTAACGGAGATGTCACCCTCGCCGCCATGTTCTGTCATCTGCCCGCTAACCGGAGCGCGGATACGTCTGAGCTCCCAGCCGCCTGCAGCACCAGACATCTCCAAACGCCGCGACTTATCCTGCAGCTGTGATTTTATAAAGATAAATAGCCGCTCTGTTGTTGGATTCAGTGCGTCGTACCTGAGAGCTGCTCGGTGTCAGGTTGTCTGCAGCACCGGAGAGGCGGAGGAGAGACACTGATCCGGTTATCGCGCGCAGGACAGGCGGGGAGAGGGAAGGGGAGGGGGGTTTGCGTAATTGCGCGCACCCGCAACTTCAGCATCACCGCCAGGCAGAAGTTATTCATGAGTCTATTATCGGACACAGGTGTCGTAATACAAGGTAAAACTCTTAAAAACAGAAGGTATGTGAAGAGCAGAGACTAAAGCTGCTCATCCAAGATTTCTCCAAAAGTAATTTTTTCAAAAGTCATCTATTTCTCGTAAAGTGTTGTATTACTATAAGTAATTCATTAATCTTAAGTTACTCTGACTTATTGTTTGCCCAAGTAATTTATTTTTCCAAACGTAATCAATTACTCTGAGTACAGTTTTCTTCCAAAAGTAATATATTTTGAGTAAATTTTATCAAAAAGTAATCTATTACTCTCTGGGAACATTAGGACATTAAGCACAGTAATGAAATAATGACCCAACACAGTGTTTGCTTAGATGATACTGTATTTGCTGTATATGACATAAATTTACAGAACACTAACAGTTACAGTTTACTGGAATGTTTCCAGGATGGAATTTTACAATGATTACCCTCAGAAAGTCTCAAACCTGGTTTATACTTCACCCTAAACACGTAAATGCACGCAAGATGGCTGCCACGCGTATGTTTGAGCGTTGGTTTGCGCGTCGTCTAGAATTAACACGAGATGCAGTACCTACAAGTGCAGGAGGCAGTATTGAAAACTTTGGTCAAGTGACGTAATCAGCAGCAGTTTACAGGAAGTAGCAACTTCAAAAATCAGCGCATCTGACACCTGAAAATATTTTCTCCATGTTTCGTTGCGTTTTCTTTTTCTTCTTATTTTCTATAGTTTATACTGGTTGCTTATCAAAATCGGAAGCGGTTTTGAGGTGAGCGAATGTTTTGGGACAAATCAAGTTTCAGTCTTCACATCGCCCCCTAGTGGATAAAGTGTTCACACTGACTTAACCACGGAGGTGAGTAAACGCACACGTGGACGTAAACGTTCACGTAGCGAGCGTGAAGTAAAAACCAGGCCTGACACGGAATTCCCTTTTTGCATATAGATACTGACGAAAAGCTGAAATCGGTAAATATGAAAAATTGGAAACTCAGTTCATTTTGCTGAGTATAAAGTCCTGAATTGTTGAACTGTGTCAAAGGTGATGTCATAAGGCACAAGTGCAGTACATCTTTTGTTGGGATGTTGATGCTACTTGATAGAAATTACAACAGAATGTGTTACTTTGCATTAATTTTCCAAAGACGTAATTTATAACACAATTACAATTCAACCCAAATCTATGACTTTAAAACCAACGATCAAAATCTGTAACAAGTAAAAAAATAAAAAAAAGAAAGTCCTTTTTAATCCTGAAAGACCTGAGATTTATTTTACACAAAAAAAAAAAAAAAAAATTGAAACCGAGGTTTTGTCCATTAGGAAAATCTAAAAAAGTACTGATCAAGTGGCAAAAGAAGGGAAAAAAATGGGGGAGAAAAACAATATATGATAAAAGTGCTTGATTTGCTATAAAATTTTTAGAAAACTGTAAAGAACAAAACCCTCAAAATCAGGGGAAAAAAGGCAACCAAACCACACTTGATTGTCATGTGACCTCATTTATGCTTTATGCTCATGTATGCTTTAGTTTAGTGTTGCTAGGTAAAACAAAAAGTTTTATTTCCTGGTGGATACAACCTGAAAATACAATACAGTACATATATTTGTACAAGTAAAAAAAAAAAAAAAAAGACAAGAAAATAAAAACACTATCCCTTAATTGCATCATATGACACAAATCCAAAGAAATTATCCATTTGCGATCACGAAAAGTACAGATAGCTTTAAAATCAGTTTAAGGCTTTTTTCTAAAAACACGTTTGTGCGCTCTCATGATGTATTCTCAAAGAGGAAATATCTAACGAGTGTTGTTTGGAACACAAGTTTTTGTTTGCACATTTTAAATGTCTTAAGTTATTGGCACAACCTTTAGATTTCAATGTTCTGACGTATTTAGTGTTATCCCTAATTTCACGCTCAGAAATAAAGGTATAATGAAATCCTCTTTAAGAGTGTACATCAACACTATGGCAAGAAAACTCACAATTCAGATTAAAGTTCAATTTAAAAAAAAAAATGAAAAATATTGCTTGGAGGATAAAACGTCATTGGCTGAGTGAATATCTGTGGGCGGAGCCAAACAACACAAGCAAGTTTTTTCTTAATGGCTCATTTGATTCCCCTGACATTAGTGAAGTGCAAAATTAAACTGGTCAAGTTTTCTTTTGGCTAGCTACAGGGCTAATACGGCTAACTGAAACTTGAAAGTTCAGCTAGGCTAACTAGCTAACGGAGATAAAAATAGCTAGTTCCCTTTTTCAGTTACTAATATCACTTCCTCTTCTCTTTCCTTTCAGATATACTGTGATTACGTGGCTCCACCTGCTAATTTAGATTTTTTTTTTGTCTCCATATCACTTCTTTGCGTCGCTATAACGGAAGGCTGCTGCTGCTGTTCATTAATAACTGTAGGTTCACCAGTCACAGTTAAAAGAAAAACGTTCTTGAGAGTATTATGCTGTTAATACAATTGCGTACGCTTATTCCCGTTACTTATCTGATGTGATCCTCAGTAAAAACCCACGATTCAGACTTTTACCATTTTGTTTGTTAGTCTGATTGAGCTTCAGTCACCGTGGGAGTATGATGTGTGGACGGCCCACGGCTGCACCGTCCCTCGACCAAACACTGCGTAGAACACCGCTCCAAACAGGTTGATAAAAGCGGCGATGTAGAACACGGACTGCCACTCCTCTATGGTGTTCTGGAGGACAAGCAGCACAGGTGAGTAATGAAATGATCAAACTTCAGCTCTGTTTGTTCATAATTAATGTACCCTGAACAAAAACTAAGTTAAACAGCTGGTTTCTACATAATTACAGCATTTCAGGTTCTTAGTATTTACAACTAGAATTTGATGTCTACAAATTTTTTTTAAAACAAAAGACAAATCTTACGTTTATGATGATCAGTCCTATGTTGAGCTTAACAGCAACTAAAAATAGCCTTTAATGTTTAGATCCAAATGAAAATATTTAAAAAAATCAAAAATCAAAAATCTACAGATTCCAGTGGATTTTCAGCACCATAAATCTCTGCTCCACTTTTATCAAAATTTAAAGAATTTAATGAAAAGATCAAAGCCAGCAGCTGCTAATATTAGTGCAGTTTGTGTTTTTCTTGCTATAGTTCTTTTCTTCCACTGTCTATACATGCACTATTGTACTGTATTTATCTGTAAAACCTGTAACAGATTTCTGTTTGTCTAAAAACAGAAAAATGCAGAGGAAATAAAAGATTTACTGTCTCATCTAAAAAGCAGAAAGAGCAGCAGCTTAGTCGTCAAAGCTTATCTTCTGCCCCCGTGAGGCCGCGGTTGGTACTACAACAACGTTAAGGTTTGTTCCTGTCAAATCTGAGCTGTAGTTATGCTGTGGACTTACGTTGTTGGTCAGACTTTTGGCTATGACGGGTCCCACCATGCCGGGGATGGTGGCAAACGTGTTGGTGATTCCCAGCAGAATTCCAGCATATCTACAACAAACAAAGTGGTAAATGTACTTTGTACTCATGAACCTGCTAAACTCACTAAATTTACTGAGCGACAGTAAAACTACAGCAAAGTTTATAAGTTTTCAGCTTTCATTACAGGAAATCCAAACCTTTCAGTCGGTGTATGGTTTTCATTTTCAGAATCAAAATGCCTTTATTGTCATTGCACAGAGCATGATAAAATTTGTGACGATCCTTGACAGTGCATTCACATGTAATCAAACAAAATAAAAGTGCGCAACCACATAATCAAACAGGGAGGACAAAATTTCTTTACCGGTTAATATGTAAATAAAAAGTCTAAAAATATGTATGCATACGTATATAAAATCTTCTGAGATCTTCATGTAAATTATGACGTTAAGCAGCAGAGAATATTGCACATTTACTTAACATTTGCTGCTCTGCTTGAAGATTTAAAGTCTTTTTTGTCACTGTGTTGAATTTGTATACATTCAAATGTTTCAAAAGTATTATATAAATTAAAATGTCACATTATTACAGTTTTTTAACGAACAAGTGAAGAATCTTATGAGTTACTGCAAAAAAAAAAAATGTCTTATGTAAACACCTTTATTTTTGAGAATTAAAATTGTGTGATGTTAAATTATGACCAATGTCATACTTTAGGACATAAAAAGGTCATGCACCCTGCTGTGTGTGTGTGTTTACTGCAGATAGAAAGGGGCGGTTCTTACGAGGGAGCGATGTCGAGGTGGTTGACGTTGAAGCCCGCAGCACACATCCCGCTGAGCGTGGACGAGATGGTGAGGAAGCTCAGAGCCAGGATGTAGTTACAGCCCACATATCCTGTAGCCACCAGGAACGCCGCCGGTGCTGCCATACCTACACACACACAAAGTGACAACAGTAAACATGTTGGATATTTAAGTCAGAGCTGCTCCACCAATCAGATACAAGCTAACATTAGACTTCCTTCTTCACAAACCAAAAAAAACAAAAAATTCACACCTGTCTGAATGATTCAGGTATCAGGTGAATCTTTTCGGTCTGGATCATTGAATGCAGTAATAAATGGTAGTTAGGTGTTGTAAAGCAAACAGACTCAGTGTTTTTACATCTCCGTGTTCCAGATTTAATTATCAGGATCACTCAGTAAAACGGCTTCGTGAAGCATCAGTCACCTGGAGCCTGTTTTTGGTCTCACTCCTGCCTGATTCAGACCAAAAATGACGTGTACTTTGAATGATTTAAATTCCAATTTTTTAAACGTGATTCCTGATAGAAACTCCTCGCGATGGTAAACGTGGCCTCAGCAAAGCAAAGTGTTTTCTTTCTGCGTACCGATGAAGGTGAAGGCCTTTCTGACTACCACCGTTCGGTAGCTGCAGGATTCTCTCAGGTAGTCGGCGATCTGACCGCTCAGCAGAGCGAAGGAAGCAGAGCCGATGTACGGCAGCGCCGACAGCATCCCGTTCTGTGTGCACAAAAGCAGACAGTCTCACAGCACATGAACGTTTCCCATTTTCCTTTACGTGTTTCACTGGGTAGAAATCATTTTCCATTCTGGAACCCTCCTGTTGATGTATGATTAAAGGCTTGATGATTTTTTATTAAATATAACAGACTGATTGAAACTGATTTTTACTGGACTCGTGTCCTCACATCCAAACATTGGTGCCGTGTTCAGGTCTGATTATCAACTTGGTGTACGAGATATCTCCAAATCTACACAACAGATTAACCGACATTTGCTGAGCATTTGCTATCAACAGAACTTTTCTGCCTTTTGGCCAGAGATTTTTGCTCCTGTAATGGTAAACATCGAAGAATGGCAAAGTTGTCTCGCCTGTTTTCATCCATCCATTTGGTTTTCTGGGTTATAATGAACATTACAGCCTCATGAGGCCACTAATGTGCTGTAAAGCTTCAGTCCTGATCACAGCTTGGTCCTCAAAGATGCATGAAAAGCATTTGGTCGCTTTCAGAGTGTGTGTGTGTTGTGTGTGCATGTGTGCGTGTCCTCACCTGCTGTATGCTAAAGCCCAGTATCTTGCTCATGTATGTTGGCAGCAGGGTGAGGAGGGTGTAGAAGGTCCAGTTGAAGCAGAAGTGAGCCATGACGATGGCCCACAGTGGCACAGAGGTCACGATGGAGCCCCACGGGATGTGACCCTTAGAGGTAGAGAGCTGGAACAAACAAACAAAAAAAAAAAAAAAAAANAAAAAAAAAAAAAAAAAACAGGAAGTGGAAACTTTGCAAATGCTGAAATTATCCCATCACTTTAGCAGAGTGAGAAATTAACTTTGCCTGTTTTTTTTTGTTTTTTTTTGGACAGGAAAGATGCTGAATGGAATATTAACGGTGAAGACTGAGTGGAGCGTTGCTGTACAAAATGTATTTCAGGTGAATTTATGTGGATGTGTAAAAGTGCAGATTCACAGCGTGCTGCAGCTGAGTGACAGATAAAAACTAAAATGCTGCAACAGACTGAGATGATGTAACATCAGAGCTGCAGAGTAAGTGCAGCAGCACTTTGCTGCTGCTGCACTTATATAGGTCATTAATATAATATACTGCATGTTAAAAAAAGAATCTTAATTATATACAAGCTGGAGCTGCATATCTAGCCTATTTTAATAAAAAGTATTGGCTTCTGAAGTGTTGGTACTGAAAATTCTACTTTGTTGTCTTTTTATTTGCATTTTCATGAACCTAATTAATTAAAATACAAACTAAATGACTGCATGGAACGTTCTCTTCACATTCTCCTCACAACGTTACTGACTGAATGTTGGTTTATTAGCATGATACGATTAGCATGTGAATTCACAAAAGACGATTTAAGTGCTGAAGCAAGATCACTCTCCAAAAAAAGAACTCGACCTAAATTCTTTTAGTTTTAGAGAAGACACGGTAACAGCCTGTAGTCTGCTCCAACGCGTTACCTCATTCTTGAGCGAGGAGTTGATGTAGAGTCTCTCTTGCTCTGAGATTCGTGGGTGAGTGTTTGGACTGTTGTGGACCAGAAAAGCCCACAAGACGAACCAGAACAGCCCAACAGCACCTGAAAACACAAACACACTCATTTTACAGCTCAACACAGAAGCCATCAGCAGAAATCCTGCATCAGCTGCTCCGCATGGCAGCGAGAGACGATGTTTCAGTTAACACTTTAACTCAAATACCCAGAAACGCTGGAAGCTGTCATCAGCAGGTTCAGTTCTGCTTTCTGTGCTTGTTTCTGAGTATCAAACACGCCTTCTGTGAGCTTCAAAAGTGGCTTTAGGAAGTTTGTATTTTCTACAGAAAATGGCATCTTAGGTCTTTTTAAAAGCATTCTGATTTAAACGGACTCCAACATTGATCATTTTCATGTCATGACCAAAGCATTCACTGAAACTTTGCAAACCATTTTGTAGCATAATCCACTTTTCCACCTTGGTTTAGTGCTCAGTATGTTCCAAACACTTGTATTTTCCATCAAAATACGGCTAAATACACGACGGTGTCAAGCAAGCAGATGCGTTGGTTCCTTCCTGCTTTCATTGGCCGGAGCTTCATCAGGTTAGCCAATGAGTGAACTAGAATGAAGCAGTTGTGACTGATGAAAGAAGTGAGAGGTTTTGGATGAAGATCAGTTTGTGGTGTCAGCTGACTAATAACCAGAGAATTCCTGCTCAACTCATTTGGCTGAACGGACAGAGCACTTTAAAAACAGATTCAACATTTCAACTCATCCCTAAACAGATATTAAATGCAGGAGATGAGAAGCATTAACATAAACGGCTGCTCAAATTCACCTCAGAAGTCCTTCCTGAGTATTTTAGTATAGTATATTCAGTATACTATAGTAGTAGTATATTCAATATCTTGGTGATTGCTGCATCTGCATTGCCACTACTGTGCCCACTGAGAACAACTGAAGCCTCTATGGTCACAATCGCGTGACAGCTTAAGAAACGAAGACAAATTACAGCCGCACGAGCAGGAAAAATGCTGAGACAGCGATGGTTTTATGTGTAGGCATGTTTTTTTCTTTAACTTGCAAAAATCATTGTTTCCACAAACCAAAGAGGAACAAGGAAGAAGGGCATTGCTTTGTCTGCAAAGTCTTCTTAGTTAGAAACCTTATATCCTGTTGACTTAATGTAGGAATCTATTAAGTATAGATATACAGATATATCTAGATACTTGTGTACTCCCTCCCTATATGGGGTTATTTCATTTATATATGTATGTTGTATGAAGCCAAATCTCAAGGTGATTTTATATTGCGATGTTAATAGCCTGTGTGAAAACACCTGAGGTGATTCTGTGTCAGGTCCTCTTCACTCTAAAGTATGTGTAGTTGTGATGTAATTGTTTGTAGTCGTGTTAACACCTTCATTCATAGGCTCTTCATTAGAATACTAAGCATTTCTGGAATTTTGGTGTTGTATTTTCTTATTGTCATTGATACCTGGACTCTGGGAAAGGTATTCAATCATAAGGTCAAGGGACACATCACCACATTTCTGATTTAGTCCTTAAAAAGTAACCCCACCCACCCCAGCAGTGAAGGGAAATATTACCGAATATATAGAAAACGTAGGTCCAGTCCAGGTAGAAGCAGATTTCGCCTGACAGAGGCAGAGCGATCACCGTCCCCAGCTGAGATCCTGAGACGCGAGAGAAAAGACAACATGGCCGTCAGAGCTGCAGAACCATGAACACGGAAAGCATGTGACGGGAAATACCGCGAGGTCCAGCCCCTTAAAGGACAATATCAGTGGTTTTAGATGTTTGAGTCAAATACCTATAGTATACTGCATACGCATTATGTTACTGACAAATATTAGAATTGTTTTTCCTTCCTTCCTTCTAGGCAGCCGCTGGTTTCAGTTCATTCCAGTATGAGAATAATTTAAATGATATTTACATAAAGAAGAACTGGTTTCACAGTCAAATGGTTTTCACCATGTTTACCTTATAACTGTGTGTGTGTGTGTGTNGAAGAACTGGTTTCACAGTCAAATGGTTTTCACCATGTTTACCTTATAACTGTGTGTGTGTGTGTGTATGTGTGTGTCTTACCAGTGACAGAAATGCTGAGCAGTCGACTCCTCTCCAGTGGGGGGGCCCACGCTGCCCACATTGTGTACATTGCAGGATACGTCACTCCCTGAAGACAAACACAAGCAGGTTTTCTCAGGCGTCACATTCAGATCGGCCTTTTCAGGTAAAACGATGAAGGAAAAACTGCACATTTTTACCAACAAAATGTTTTTTACTCTGACATGCAGCTGAAGCAAAAATGTTTTTTTTTTTTTTTAGTGCTGAGCTGTGTTATGGGCTCAAACAGGCTTACCTCTCCAATGCCCTCCAGCACCCTGACAGCAATGAGGTAACCAGCACCCAAGTCAGCAGCAACAGGGGTGAGCAGCGTGAAAACCACAGTTCCCAGCATTCCCAAGCCCATCAGCCACTTGGGTCCGAAGCGGCCAGCCAGGTATCCTCCAGGGATCTGAGTCAGGATGTAGCCATAGAAGAAGGAGCCCAGGATCCAACCCTGCGTCTCAGAGTCCCAGTCGTACATGCTGGCCTAAGATTTAGGTCAGACTCGATTATTATCCAGGTTAGGGTTAGGGTGGTGGTGTGTGGGTTGATGATGTGTGTTTCTGCGGAGGTGAGGTCAGTCAGTGCAGCTTATTATCACTAATACCAGACACAAGCTAGTCAAAGTTTCAACACAACAAGCTACAGAAAGCAGCATGGCAGTAAGATGAGTTCAGCAGAGACAGGTGTGGCTTAATCCAGGTGTGTCTCAATCACAAAAGGACCAAAATTTAAAATTGGGTCCAAGTTGAGGGCCAAACAGGGTCAGCCTTTATTGAAAACTGACTTAAATTGGCCTCGTTTTCATCAGAGGTTATTACAAATTATTCATTCACTAATATGAACTTTACTTTAACTGCTGCTTCCAAAAAATATTATAGAATTCAGAACAAACCAGAGGTATGAAAAAACAGACAAATGAGAGATCAAATTCAAAATAAATAACATCAGCATCAGTCATTTTTTTTGTCTTCCTCTTTGTCAGCAGTGTTTCTGACTCCTTTCCAATGAAAAAGTTTTATCACAGGAAATAGCTAGAAAACTGATTTTTCTCAAGAGATTTTAGATTTTACTCTGTTTGTCATTAACAACACCAACAAGCAAAATGAGAATAATATTTTAAATGTGATCATGCCTTCCTTCTTATATAATATTCTTTAATTATAGCCATCAGCTTTGCTAACAAGGCTAACAGGTTTATCTCTAATGGCAGCAAACAGCTTCTCTACCTCCACCTGAGCTGAAAGCCTGTTTTCAGATCCACCTTTCCTTTGGCTGTTTCTTCAGTGAACTAGCTTAAANAGCTGAAAGCCTGTTTTCAGATCCACCTTTCCTTTGGCTGTTTCTTCAGTGAACTAGCTTAAAGTTAATTAAAAGTGACTGGATGGGCATGTGGAGGGGAGGAGCTGGTGATGGTGATAATTGATGCGCCGGCTGTTCAGTGCATTCTGGGATTGTAGTATCCAGAATGTGCACGCTATATACCAGCAGACCAGTTGTTATAGAAATTAGATATTAAGTCATGGACCAGATATAATTGTATCCTGGACCAGATCTGGCCCACGGGCCTCGAGTTTGACATGTGGCTAATCGTTTTATCATAGTGTTGAATGTCATTAAACTCAGAGATTAATACTCTAATGTACAAATCAAAGCAGGTCTCATCCAGCCTCTGTAACTTCATCTCAGCATGTTTGACCAGTTGGTGCTCTTATGCTGTAATTTATCTTCATCAAAGAATCAGCTGAATCCAACCATCAATCATCATCATCAAAAATCACAAACTGAGCACTGTGGTGGAGCCTGAGTGGGGCTTCAGCGTGACAGCATGACTGAGTGGGGTTGGCGTTACATGTTGTCTCACTCCACCATGCTAATGCGGCGTTCTCTCTCACCGTGTGGTTGTTTCTGGGGCGAGTGGGGCTGGAGTGGGCCGGACACACTGAGCTGCTGTGGTTTNCCGTGTGGTTGTTTCTGGGGCGAGTGGGGCTGGAGTGGGCCGGACACACTGAGCTGCTGTGGTTTTCACTGGTGTGGTGGGTGCTGTTCAGCATGTCCACCATGGCCACGCTGAGGTTGACCCGCAAAGAGTAGACCACGAAGAAGCCGAAGCAGGAGAGAAACCCCAGGTTGTAGCGCGCCGAACAGCAAGCCGGGGCTACAATGAGAGCGAGAGAGAGAGAGAGAGCTGCATTAAATGCCAGCAGAAATGACAGCACAGCAAGAACATTAGGAAAATGTTTTCTGTTGTTTTATTGAATTTAAAGGACCATGCCACCATTTTGCATGTTTGTAATATATTCAGTTTTCATACATGTAACGTTACTGACAGTCATTTCCCAAAGGATAAAACTGTATTTCAGCTTTCCTGATATTTTGCAAACTCTCTTAATCTTTCAAAATCAAATATTCAAGTGATACACCCACCTTAAAAATCCATGTTTCTCCTGCTAATAGTTACGCAGCCTTATGAAGTCACAGTCCTTTAAATTTTTCCATAAACGCAGGTCTTCTTTTGGGACTATATTCCCTGGTGGAGGCATACATTCACTCCA
>VXCM01004113.1:0-60000 GCA_014773175.1 Lucifuga dentata
ATTTACAGAAGCTGAGATAGATGCTATTGGAGCTCTTTCTCAAAAACAAAATAAGATTAAGTTCACGTTCCTCATATCCTTACACATATGTTTTTACAAGAGACTAATGAAGAATTGTTTTAAGTTGAAGAGTTGAAACATTCTGATTAATACCGTATGTGTTTTCTTATTCAGGGGGATATGTGGTGTTTCATCCTTACTGCTAGAGGGCGCTACATGTGAATAAGAGTTTGTATTGAACCTAGTTCATAGGAGATGAAGAAGAGAGTACAGAGTGAGATACGGTGAGATACGTTTGCCTGCATGCTACATGTCCTGCACTGATATATTAATAAAATAAGATCAGAAATTAAGAAAGTGTTCTTATTCAGCCACACAACAAAAGGTTACTGTCACTGTGAATATGGGCTGGTTTCATTGAATAACAGCAGCCTATAGCCCTAGTGTCATGCTGAGGTTATTAGAAGGTGGTTTAATTATGGGAGGATAGCACTGAAGGCCTAGGTGTAAAATATACGGCCCGCCACTGGAACTCAGACCTGGCAACCCACCAGGAGACCTCCTCACACCATCAGGACTCCATGGTTAATTCAGAGATTAAGCATGTCAATCATTCAGCTTTGGAGTTGTTTAAAAATGTATTTTTTCACTTTTCACAGATGCTAGGCTAGCAGTTTCCCCCTGTTTCCAGTCTTTATGCCTAGCTAAGATAAACATGTCTCGTGTTGGACACACAGCATCTCACCCCCAGACTTTTTGGCTCTCCTTTCTGGATGCTGGCTCTCAGAGCCTGCCTCGTATCAGTCAGCTTGTCAGCGTTGATGTCCTGCAGCACCTGCACGGTCATATCCCTGGAGACGGAAACGGCCATCACCTGTACACAGCACAGCTCAGTCACTTTACATATATGTACACATGTACCAAGTGAACACACCAGACATTTTATACATGTCCACCTGACATGGTTTAGAACAAGCTCTCTCATGTGTTGGCTACAGCTTGTTTTTTTCATTAAGATCAGTACATTGTTGATTATCTTATGCTTAGTTTATTTTCAGGGATGAAAGAATATTAATAATAGTACCTAGGCTAATGCTAACAGCTCAGCCTTAGTTTGTCACTAGTTTCTGGTGTTAGTTTGGTGGATGGGATGTCCTAAAGTAACGTGGCTTTTTATTGGCTGCTCTTTACATGAATCCTTCCAATGACCCTTCTGACTTTTGGGTCAGCGGACCCTCCTCATACTCGTGTGATTATTGATTGTTGCTCCATTATCTCATAATATGACAGACCTGGACCTCTACAAACATCCTTAAGTCCNCCACCAAACTATCTGACTGAACCCCACATATCATTCAGGCTGTCTGTGGACTGTCCTCCAGGGTCCTACTGAGTGGACAGAGAACAATGTGCTCTCACACATGGACAAGTTTTTATTCACTGAGCCATCTCAGGACTTCTTCAGCCCCTGGTTTTACTCCATCATATACTACAATCATCATGTGGTAAAACCATCATCATAAGGTGCTGGATCACAGCTCCTGTTGTAATGTGGATAATTCTCTCATTCCCACTCCTGGAGCTCACCTGGCCAATCTCTCTCTGAGCTCCGATCTGCATTTTCATGTTTTTCACACTTAATCATATCAGATCTGCAAGCAAAACTTTGTATATGACAAAGTCAGCCTGAATAAATACAAACTACAGATTATAAATGATCATTTCATTTATTGAAGGAAAAAACCTCCAACACCTTTATCTCCGTGTGAAAAATTAATTGCCCCCTTAGTTATTCCATGAGCCAAGTAACCAGATTTAATAGATAATTTAATAGATAACTGGTTGAAGTAGACTGGACACAGCAGGCTGANAAGTAACCAGATTTAATAGATAATTTAATAGATAACTGGTTGAAGTAGACTGGACACAGCAGGCTGATTCCTGCAGCCTGCTGAATCTAAACATCATTAAATAGAAGCTTTCAGCAACATGAAGCAGCTAAAAGGTTCAACAAGCTCCACACGATGCCCAGATCTAAAGAAACTCCAGAAGAAAGTGAAATCTATCAGTCTGAAAGGTTCAAACTCATTTCTGAGGCTCTGGGACTCCAGCAAACCACAGAGAGAGTCGTTATCTCCACACGGAGAAAACACAGAACAGCCATGAATCTTCCCAGGAGGCTCAACGACCAAAACTTCTCCAAGAGCATCGACTACTCATCCAGGAAGTCACAAAGAGCCCAGAGGAACATCTAAGGAGCTGACTTTATCCGCTCNTCGACTACTCATCCAGGAAGTCACAAAGAGCCCAGAGGAACATCTAAGGAGCTGACTTTATCCGCTCGCCACAGGTAAAGTCAGCTTTCATAATGCCACCATCAGAAAGAGGCGGGGCTAAAAAAGAGGCGGGGCTAAATAAAGAGGCGGGGCTAAAATGCATCCACGGAGAGCTGCAAGGTGAAAACCATGACTAACTAAGAGGAACATAAAGACTCGACTCACATTTACCAAAAAAAAAAAAANAAACACCTGATGACCCTCAGACCTTCTGGGGTCATGTTCTGTGGATGATGAGTGGAAAGTGGAACATTCTGGAAGACGTGGACTCGTTCCATCTGGTGTCAAGCTAACGCAACGTCATACAATAAGATCGTCATAACAACAGTCAGACATGGAGGTGTAGCATGATGGTGGAGGGTTAAGATCATCATAGCAACAGTCAGACATGGAGGTGGTAGCGTGTTGGTAGGGGGTTGCTTTGCTGCTTCAGCCACTCGCCATAATTGATGGAACCATGAATTCTGAATGAATTCTGTTTCTACCAGAAAATCCTGAAGGAGAAAATCCATCATCAGTCCTGATGTGAAACTTCTGCAGAAAGACGACAATCCAAAGCACAGAGCAAGTAAAAAAAAAAACAAAAACAAAACAAAAAAAAAAAACTAATGAAGGTTTTGGAGTTCTAGTCCAAGTCCTGATTTGAAAAATGCTGTAGGAGCTTAAATACGCTGTAAAACCTCCAATGTGGCTGAATTAAAGAAATTCAGCAAAGAAAAGTGGAACTGTATTCCTCCACATGATGAGAAAGATTTTATCTCCAGTTATCAGAAGAGTTTGTTGCTGTTGTTGCTGCTAAATGTGGAACAACCAGTTATTAAGTTTAGGGGGTTATTACTTTTTGACATGGATGATAAAGGGCTGGAGATTTTTTTTTTTTTACCTTCAATAAATGAAATGATCATTTAAAAACTGTATTTTGTATCTTTGTCTTATACTAAATTTAGTTTGAAGATCTGACACAATTAAGTATGACAAAAATGTAAAAATAGAAGAAATCAGGAAGGAGCAAATACTTTTTCACAGCTCTGTACACAGCACTGTGATATCAAGAAATGTCAGCAAGCCAGTTATAAAATAGTATTACCACAACAACATTGTGCTATAAAGAAAAGTGTATTTCTTTTCAATACACTCCACAATTTTGGTTTTGTAGCGTGGTTCATTCACTGGATAAGAACACTACACCTCAACCCAAGTCGCTGTCAGAAAGTGGGATCACCACAGTTTCACACTTCACCAAAGGACCAGAAAGGGATGCCCACTCTCATTATTCACTATTTTCATAGAACCACAAGCTCCATACCACATCCATACCATCCATTCATACCAATCATCCAAACCATACCAACCAGCCATACCAACTAACCATATCACATACCAACATCCATACCAACCATCCATACAAACCAACCATCCATACCATCCATTCATACCAATCATCCAAACCATACCAACCAACCATNATCCATACAAACCAACCATCCATACCATCCATTCATACCAATCATCCAAACCATACCAACCAACCATACCAATGATCCATACCATTCATCCATACCAACCAACCATACCAATGATCCATACCATTCATCCATACCAATCATCCATACCAATGATCCATACCAACCATCCATACCATCCATCCATCCACAACTAACCATCCGTACCAACCATCCATAACTAACCATCCATACCATCCATACAAACCAGCCATCCAAACCAGACCAACCATCCATCCCAATGATCCATATCACATCAATGTCTCAAAGGCTTTACAGACCCACACATTAGCGGTTCCTGACCCAGCACAACCTCTCTCTCTAAGAAGACGAGGAAAAATACCCTACAAACCTTATTGTATAAGGAAAATGGAAAAAAAAAACCTCAGGAGAGGCTATTCAAAGAGGGATTCCCTCTCCTCAAATGACCAAATGACCAGGTGTGCAGTAGGAGCCACAGGTGTAGAAATGGGAAAATTACAAAGATCAAAAACAAGGAAATATTACAGAATGATATGAACAGAAAATAATCAATGATCCAGTGTCAGTTTAGTCAATATGAAATCAATGTTATGATGACTAAAATATGAGNCGCTGCATCATGCGGTGGTGGTGGTGGGACACGCTGCACCATGGAGAGGATGGACTTCTGGTCACACCTGAGCTTCAGGACCCCAACAGTCACACATGAGTGTGAGGAGGGTCCACATATCCAAAAAGAGAGAGAAGTGAATTAGCAAGATGCATTGTGGGAAATGGCAATTAGCAAAAGTCATGTGAGAATAGAAAAAGCCTGACAGATAAATGGGGGCCCCATCCACCTGATACAGTCACACTGCTGACCTAGACATAGGCTGAGCTAAGGCTAACTAAACCTAGCATAGACATAGGCTGAACTAAGGCTAACTAAACCTAGCATAGACATAAGCTGAGCTATGTCTAGCTAAACCTAGCATAGACATAAGCTGACCTAAGGCTAACTAAATCTAGCATAGACATAGGCTGAGTTAAGGCTAGCTAAACCTAGTGTAGACATAGGCTGAGCTAAGGCTAACTAAACCTAGTATAGACATAGGCTGGCTTTTCACTATCCCACACACCACAGAGACCATGCCTACCCCCTGTTGGATGGAGGGTTATGCTTATTCAAAATGTGACAAGAATAGGTGAGTTCTGAGTTGGGATTTAAATAGTTCAGTCTCTTATAGGGCTGCAAGAAGTTTATTCCAAAGAAGAGCAGTGTTGTAGGAGAAGGATTGTTTCCTAAAGATTTTGTCTTGATCCTTGGGATAATGAGCAGGGATCTCAAAAGACATGGAGGTGGGGTTGTAAGGTTCCTTAAGTATAATGGGGCCAGGCCATGCAGTATTTTATAAGTAAGGAGGAACCTTAAAGCTGGCCCTGGCATTAATAGGAAGTCAATGTAGGGTGGTTAAGACAGGTGTCAATATGTTTGAATTTACTGGTTCTAGTTAAGATCTGGACTGCAGTGTTTTGAACAAGCTACAGTTTTTTCAGAGCAGTAGAACTTAAGCCACAGAAAAGTAAATTACATTAACAAAAGAAAAAAATTGCATGAATCAAGTCTAGAGGCTACAAAAACTAAAGTCTCTCTGCATTTGGCACGCTAAGGTCTACTCCTGGATATATGGCGGAGGTGAAAATAGGCCATACTATACAACCACTCATACCATCCATCCATCCATCCATCCATCCATCCATACCAACAGTCCATACCAACCATCCACTGCCCCCACTGTGCAGAAACTGTAGGGGCAGTGCTGTGAACGTTTGTCGTGAAGTGAGCAGCACAAACGGGCCACAACAAATAAACAATATTTATGCCCATTTATGCGGATAAAAATTAGCCTTCTTTTGGCTAAATCTGATACATTTACAACCATGGCTATGTGTGATGTTAACTAATGTAGATGGTCCCTGGAAATAAATAAATGAAAAGTGTGCAGTACTGTATTATTACCTGTGCAGGGATAGCCGATGACAGATGGAGAAATGGCTGCAAGTTTTGAGGAGAAGCTGATTGACCACAGGAAAGCCGATCTTGTGTATAAGCCAACCCTCTGATTTTTACCTGAAAAGTTAGATTTTTAAACAAACCTGTTTATAAGCCAACCCCCTGATGTTGTTCCATCAATTTATTTGTTTATCAAATTACCTGTTTTTCTGGGTATTGTCATAGTATTCCTGTGATTTTCTGAAAATAATCCACGTACCGGTAAACATGACATTTATTTCAGCAGCTGATTACTGTAACTGACCAATCACAGCAGAGCTTAGTGGCCCCTGCAAAATGTGCTGGATAAGATGTTTAGTCAGGAAATATCTCATTCTAAGGTATGATTTAAACTATTTTCCATGGGTAGTGGTAATGGGTAGTATTTCCAACCCTGGAAATTTTGTCAGGTATAAGCCGACCCCCAATTTGCTTTGTGAAATTTGGTAATAAAAACTCGGCTTATACTCAAGTATATATGGTATTCCCACTTGTTTGATGTCAAGAGAAGCAGAGATGATGCAGTTGAAGGTTTTTTTTTGTTTTGGTGTTTTTTGTCCTGCAATTATAGCTGGGGTGGCTCCAAAATTACGTGATGCTGAGCCACCAACGCAAAAATACAAGAAGATGATTGGGTAAGTGCTCTTTATGTTTGTTCATTGCTGCAAAAGCTTGTGTAGCTACTAGCTTAACCCTCCATGGCTGCTAAATTGAGTCTGTATCAAGTCACGGTGCCTCACATCGCCGCCTGGCGGATAGAGCGTTAACCCTCCAGATCTACGTTAACTACGGATGTGAGTATGTACACAATTCCGCTCATGATGCAGTTATGTGAAGTATAGTTAATGTGAAGTATAAATGAGGCTTAGCACAGATCCCCAGACTAACACAGACGCCCCCACACCTACACAGACCCCCTGACTAACGTAGAACCCAGACTAACATAGAACCCAGACTAACCCAAAGTCTGCAGGCATGGATGCTCTGTGCAGAAACATCAGAGTTACAGAGTAAAAACAGTTTTTCTCACCTTTTCCTTCAGATTTGTCTAAAATCTGTCGTGCTGTGTAAGTTTGAGCTTGTTCTGACCACTCCCTGTTTCTCTGTTTCTCTTTGATATGAAAGAGAGAGAGAGAGAGAGAGAGAGAGAATGNCCACTCCCTGTTTCTCTGTTTCTCTTTGATATGAAAGAGAGAGAGAGAGAGAGAGAGAGAGAATGGACACATCCCATATAGGGTGCATTTGTTTTCTAGATATTGTGTCATTCTGGCTCCTCCCTCACTTCCTGTCCGGATTTTGTTTTTGTGCATTTTTTTCTCTGCAGATCCTGGACAGTAAAAGTTTCTTGTGAAGGATCCTGTTTTTCAGGATTCCCTGTTGAAAACATCTGGCTCCCTGTGCTCTTGATTTGAGTTGAGGTAAGTAGTGCTCTCCTATGTTTCATTAGAAAGTGTTTGTGATTATTTTAATGTTAGAAAAGTGAGAGTGTGGGATTGTTAAAGCAGTGATGAGTACATTACGTACTTTTCTTCAGTGTGTCATGTCTCTTTCTGTAGTAACACAGAAAAGAATTACAGATGTGTACATGGAGGTGATCAGAGGGCTGTGATGTGTCTGTTTCTGATTCAGCAGCTGAATAAAACATTTGTTAACTTTTGCGTTGATATGGAAACAGCTTAAATAAAACCTTGCGTTTTTTTCTCTGAGAAGAAAAGTTTAGATTTAGACCCAGTGAGTGTTTTGTCATGATATTCTCTGAATTCATGTCTGTTCATGACTCCGCTGCCTGTATCATGTGTCTGCAGCTACATTAACATGTATGCATCATGCATGTACTCACATAAACTCCCTCTTTACCAGTATGCCCGTATATCTGTATGCACTATCTGTGTTTGTATTAATCCAGTAAACACGATGTAGCTTTGTGCACCACCTTTACCCGAGTTCACCTGTCTGCACCCTGTATGAACCCAGATACATCATGTATGTATCTGCATGCACCATGTCTGAACATGTCTACACACAACATGTACTTATCACCCTGTGTATACCCTGTCTCTAACTGTATATACCCTGTCTGTACCTGTATATACCCTGTGTGTAGCTGTGTACACCCTGTATGTACCTGTGTACACCCTGTGTGTACATACACCCTGTATACACTGTGTGTAGTTGTGTACACCCTGTGTGTAGCTGTGTACACTGTGTGCATCTGTACACACCATGTGTACCTGTATATACCGTGTGTACCTGTGTACATCGTATCTTTCTGTTCTAATGTGTCACTGTGTAATATCATTCTGATGACTCAGCATAGTTAAGGTGATGTAACGCCACATGATTGGTTAACTTTATGTCATGTCAGTTACATGTTGTTGTGTTGATGGGCTTTTCTGATCATGATAAACATGTTAATGTTATTTTTCCATCAGTGTGTTGTTCCTTCTTGTCTGCCTTTGCAGCTCTGGATGTGCTCATGGAAAAGTGACCTTTCTTGTCTCTTGTAAAAAGAAATAGTGCTTTGCACAGTCAGGTAAATCTAAAGATATCAGTGCTGACAACAGGCTGATGTAAAATAAGAAAAGTAAGCAGCTCCTTTATCTAATGCAGAGAAATCAGATCAGACAAACCTTTAAGAAACCATGAAAAACATGAAACCAGATTCTACTAAATGTTTTCTTTACTGTCACTCACAGGCTCCAGTCAGTTCATTTCATCATCAACCCCCCCTCTTTTCCTCCTCCCACCACATCTGCTTCTCATCCTGCAGCATTCCTGCTGTCCTGAGGGATTCTCACATGTGGTTTTCATGAACTAACACACACTAACACACTAAAACTCAAACTAACTCAGCCTGTTTCTCTTTACTCCCTCATTCTGCTCCATGTTTCTCAATCCCCCCCCCCCCCNCACACACAGGCATGCACACACACACACACACACACACCTCCACAAATACAAACGCACAGGTGCACATGCACAAATACAAATGCACACACACACAAAATCACGCACAAATACAAACACACACTCATAAACACACAAACACGACACACACGCACGCACGCTGATACTGTGGACAATATGAGATTGTCCATAGATAAAAACCATGAGGAGTTCAGCAGTGCAGGATCTTTTATTTGGTGTTTTATGTTTTAAAGGAGCATTCCAGTGGTTTTGCATGTCGAGCCCAATAAATACAACCCATATACATGTTACATTACAGTCAACCATTTCAAAAACCATGCTACTGGAGCGTAAATATTAGGACGCTTGAGATAAATAGTCCATCACAGCAAATACAACGTCTATTAAATTGTTATAATTATTATTATTATTATTATTATTATTATTATTATTATTATTATTNCAACGTCTATTAAATTGTTATAATTATTATTATTATTATTATTATTATTATTATTATTATTATTATTATTTATCAAAGAAACATTACTTAACCAATCCAACATGGAACTGCATGGAAGAGAATGTATGAAAATGTAAACATTAAGTTCTAAGGTGTGTGTATCACCTGAACATTTCATTTTGAAACATGAGGAGATTTGAATAAAAGCAGAAAAACTGAGGTACGGTTTTATGTTTTGGAAATTAATTATCAGTAATATAACTTGTATGTGGGTTGTATATATTGGGCTCAAACATGAAGAATCACTGGCATGGTCCTTTAAACAGCTTGTTGTGTGTGTTGAAATCAGAGAACTCTCCTGTTATACTGATGATGCCTGTGCTTGAAGTAGACCTGTGTGACACGCTGTTTGTGTTGCCATGGTGATCAGCATGTAAACACTTACACAGTCAAACCGTTTTACAATGTATTCACAACATTTTGCAGCATTACATCATCTTATCTCAGTGTGTTGTCTTTGGCTTTCTGTGTGACAGGATGATGTCATCAGAGGAGGCGGAGCCAGCAGCTGAACCCTGGTTATATCGCCTCTTCAGTTTGTTTGACCCCGAGGCCATGGCGGTGAGATTAACACACCTCCCACTCAGGGAGTCCTGTCCCCTGTGTCTTTATTTCCCACAGCATAAAGCAACTAAGTAACTGTACTTGAGTCTGTATCTGAATCTGTACTTATCTATGCAGGAAAATACACACAATCATTAACTGAAATACTTTTTACTTTTCATCTCATTGGGATGAAAACCCTTGTAGCTCCAATTGTGGGTACTTTCATTATCGATACATTAACATGTACCATGTAATGATTTAAAACTCGTACTTTTGATAATAATACGTCATCATTTGTTTTACTTTGATGCATTCTGAATGCGCGGCTGCAACATCTGACCCTGCTGCTCAGACTTGTTCAGAGACCTCGTCAGGAAGCAGCCGTGTTTATACTTTTTCACATTGCTCACACGGGAAGGTTAGGAGAGGAGGGTGATGTGTGTGTGTGTGTGTCTTTGTTTTTTATAATCTCAAAGTGATTCATTATATAAACATGTAAAACAATACTCAGTTTGACTTTATGGGTTATTATCAGGGATTCTATGTGTTTTTGTATCTTCACTCAGTTATAAATGATATAAATGGAGATAACGGTCCACTGTTTCACTTTCACGTCTCTCTGTGGAGCATGGACATAGTGGCCCAGTTTCATAAACCGTAGTGCATGATTTACTGCATTGATATGTGCAAACATCATGGTGTAACCACATTTGCTCATTCATAAATGCCTGTTAGCGACATATTTTAGCATTAAATTTAAAGAGGTGTTACTGTAATATTTCCTTATTTACATGTCACGGTAGCTATTCATAAAACAAACCCACACGCTAACATTAAGACCTGCTTCATTCCGGTATGAAATCTGGGCAATGTTTCAAACTGTATTTGCCTCACATGTGTTAGTGATCAATAACTTTGATAGATAAACTCACTCAGCTGATCAGTCAGTTTTTAAATTGTGAGTTTTGATCTGATATGACACACGTTCAGGCGCAATCTGTTCAATCACCTCACCTTTTACGCTGCACACTTCTGTGCCCCTCACCCCCCTCACCCCACCCCAGTGCAGCGCATTTGCACTACAGAGGTTAAAATATACATTTTCCTGTTATTTTAGCATCAGTCTTTTAAACGAGGATCTCTAAAGCAGCATGTTTCCTTTAAAACCAGATGAGTCAGGATAAATGGTGGCTGGTAAATATGCAGCAGCTCATTAACACGCTGATCTTCATCAGCTTTTACCTGTCACACCTCACAGCAACGCTGCCTTCATTGACAGCGGTGCGCTGATTATCTAGAAGTTTTGTGAATGAGCTTCAATTATCACAGCACACATTAAGGCAACGCTACACTCCTTATTGCCTTTGAATCTCATGACTCTGGGCCAGTGACTGAAAGAGAAATCAAACCCCACCACACTTTTAGACCTCAACAAATGTGAAATGGACATGCATGGTGAGGGGGTGGAGTCTGAGAGCTACAAATTGGATGCAGAGTTGACTATTGGACAGGAAGTTTCCTCCCTCAGACTCTCCAACAGCATGCTAGAGGAAGTGTACTGTGTATATTTTACCATGTGGTATGTACTTTTACATGAAATAATGATTAAAGTGTCTTTCCTTTGCAGATCTTTAGGGTGTGATGGTTGTATGTGTTTGTAGGTGGTTACCATCCTGCTGGGGCTGGTCCAGGTGCTGCTCTCTATGCCACTCTACTACACCAACATGCTGCCTAACCTGTTCCTGTTGCCGCTCATCATAGGAGCTCTGGTACATATCATCACCATCATCATCATTATCATTATAGAATGCTACAGTATATGCTTTCATTCTTCTGTTTCCTTTATCCTTTATAAAACACTAATATTTGGCTTAAAAAGCTTCAAGATTTATCCAGAAGCTCATCATCCTAACAGAATTAACTTGATGTACTGTAAATCACCAACGGTAAATTTCATCCCTTTATCATGAAATGCTCAAATATTGATTTCACTTTTTAATATTAATAAAAGATAAATTATGACTGATTAATCATTTAGAGCAAGCATTTCAAAACAACTAAAAAGAAGATGTTGACAAACTTTTTGTCTTTGTTCTCTTCTTATAGCCTTTGTTGAACACAGCTTTCCCATGACTGAAAAGCACCGAACTTCATTCATGTTTCCTGTATAAATGTAAAAACATCAGTAGATTGGTTTGGTTTGATTGATATGTAAGCTACATGCTGCTCACATACATGTGTAAATGCTGGAGCGGTTCGGTGCGTGTTGCTGATGAAGGCGTGTGTTGCAGATTGTGGCTGGAGGATCTTTCACGGTGGCCAGCGAACGCTTCCCCAGCAGGCAGCTGGTAGGTTCATGAAGGATCTGGGCTTTACTAAGAAATGATAAACACATACAGGCTGATGCTCAAAGGGGCCCTCAGGGACCCTCACAGGAGATCATTAAAGTCCTTTACAGTACCTTGGTTAACATAATTAAAGGACCATAAAAGTAATTTTGCATGTTTGAACTAATACTAAATAGAACCTGCATACACCTTACTGCCCACCATTTTCCAACACATACTACTGAAGCAATAAATATTAGAACTGTTTTTCTACATTCCACACTGTCATTAGCTTTAGTTCATTCCAGTACATATAAAAATCAACTTGTAGAGACTTGAAACATGTTTGAGATAAATAATCCATCACAGAGAACAACATGTCTAACAGGTTTTTGTGTGTTCCAACTGATCCAACATGGAGCTGCACAGAAGAAAATGTCTCCACCAGGAAATATAGTTCCAGGAGAAGATGACTTTTATTGAGAAATTAACACAACTGTGTCTTTTACAATAAATGTGCACTTTAGTAGGTGAAATGCTGAAATTTAAGATGTGTGTATCACCTGAACATTTGATTTAGAAAGATAAAATAACAGGAAACTAAAACACGGTTTTGGAAAATGGTTGTCAGTCATGCAACATGTATGTGGGTAGTGATCATTGGACTAAGACATGCTAACTCAGCGGTATGGTCCTTTAAGTAATATTATTTGATCATTTTTAATTTGTACAATTTATGCATTTGCAATAAGAAAGAAATTGTGGCAGATAGATATGAAGTATTATCTGGTACATTTTTACTTCACTGACTGAAGATCTTTATTTTCGTACTCTTCCAGCTTCGTGGCTGTGCCTGCAGTAACCTGCTTGGCCTGCTGGGGGCGCTGCTGGCTTTCTGTCTTTACCTCTTCACCCTCACCCGCGTACACGCCAATGAACCGTGTGAATCCACAACAGACAACCTGCATGACTACGACTACCCAACACACAAATACTGGTGTCCCTCACAACAACTGATGGTCAGTGTGCTACTCCCACAACATTCTACTCTACTCTACTCTACTCTACTCTACTCTACTCTACTCTACTTCTGTTTTACTCTGTTCTGTCCCTTGTATTTTGTTCTGTTCTTATTTTTTTTTTTTTTTTTTNTTTTTTTTTTTTTTTTTGTTGTGTGGAAAGGAAAATAAATAAAGATAAGTGATGATGATGATGATGATGAGGATGATGATGAGATGATGTGATGATGATGACAGTGATGTGGTGGTAATGATGACAGTGATGATGGTGATGATGATGCATGAGACAGGAAGCTGAGGTCAGTTCACTGTCTAGATAAGATAAAGTAAGATATGCTATGCTAAGCTAAGATAAAGAAAAGTAAGATAAGACAAGGTAAGTAGAGATAAGATTAAATAAGATAAATTAAGATAAAGTAAGATATGCTAAGCTAGGCTAAAATAAGATAAGGTAGGCTAAGCTAAGATAAAGTAAGATATGCTAAGCTAGGCTAAGCTAAGATAAGATATGCTAAACTAGGCTAAGCTAAGATAAAGTAAGACATGATAAGATAAAGTAAGATATGCTACACTAAGCTAAGTTAAAGATAAGACAAAGGAAGGTAAGTAAAGATAAGATTAAATTAGATAAATTAAGATAAAGTAAGGTATGCTAAGCTAGGCTAAAATAAGATAAGGTAGGCTAAGCTAAGATAAAGTAAGATATGCTAAGCTAGGCTAAGCTAAGATAAGATATGCTAAACTAGGCTAAGCTAAGATAAAGTAAGACATGATAAGATAAAGTAAGATATGCTACACTAAGCTAAGTTAAAGATAAGACAAAGGAAGGTAAGTAAAGATAAGATTAAATTAGATAAATTAAGATAAAGTAAGGTATGCTAAGCTAGGCTAAAATAAGATAAGGTAGGCTAAGCTAAGATAAAGTAAGATATGCTAAGCTAGGCTAAGCTAAGATAAGATATGCTAAACTAGGCTAAGCTAAGATAAAGTAAGACATGATAAGATAAAGTAAGATATGCTACACTAAGCTAAGTTAAAGATAAGACAAAGGAAGGTAAGTAAAGATAAGATTAAATTAGATAAATTAAGATAAAGTAAGGTATGCTAAGCTAGGCTAAAATAAGATAAGGTAGGCTAAGCTAAGATAAAGTAAGATATGCTAAGCTAGACTAAGCTAAGATATGCTAAACTAGGCTAAGCTAAGATAAAGTAAGATATAAGATAAAGTAAGATATGTTAGCCTAAACTAAGATAATGCAAAATATGTTAAACTAAGTGGAGATAAGATAAAGTAAGCTATGCTAAGCTAATCTAAGATAAGCTAGGCTAACTAATATAGAATAAGATATGCTAAGCTAGGCTAAGATAAGCTAAGATAAGATAAAGTAAAATATGCTAAACTAGGCTAAGTTAAGATAAGATAAAGTAAGATATGCTAAGCTAGGCTAAGATAAGATAAGCTAAGCTAACTAATGTAAAGTAAGGTATGCTAAGCTAGGCTAAGATAAAATAAGATAAGATAGGCTGAGCTAAGATTGTGTGTGTTTCCTTTATGCAGGTGTTCGGCTGGTGTGTCACCTTGCTGCTCATCCTATATGACACCGCTGCTCTGCTCATGCACAGCTTCCTGTCTGTGTGTGCAGTCAGAGCGCTCAGAACACACACACACTGACACACACACACATACACACACTGACACACATTTCTTATTGTGGGATTTGACGACATGCTGTGGTAAGTCACGGTCATATCATCAGTCATGTCAGATTTGGAGTCTCTATTCTGTTTACAGAATAGAAATGATACTGTATATTGATATATGATAATAATAACATCACATGGATAAAATCCTTCCTGCCTCGCTGTATGTTGAGTTGAACAGAAATCATGTTGGAAAACAGATAACTGCAACATCTTTAAGCTTGAGTCAATGTAAGGCTCACAACTTATCAGTCAACCCCCTTGTTTTGTATTAACATGGATGTGATGCAGCATTTCGTATGTTTTCTGATGTATAAAAACACAAAAACATTTGTACTATTAAAGTCTGGTGATTTGTGAGTGTGAAGTTTTTTTTTTTTTCAATGTCGCTGTTATGAAGCAGACAGACAGCTGACAGATTTACAACCAAATAATTCTTCATGCCTTAAATCAACATGCTGCCTTGTTTCCGTACCAAGACGTGTGCTCATTTTGTTCCTGCCTGCTCATCCTGCCCATCAGCAGCCCGCCCTGCCCACGCCTCAGAGCCTTCCTGCTTCCTCACATCATCCGTGTACATTTCTTGGGTAGTTTTACAAAGCCATTCAAGTGCAACAATACATCTCCATCGGTCAAAAAGTAAAATCACCAGTATTTTCAAAAATATTTTCAAAAAGTGAGGAAGTTTTTAATTTCTCTCTTAAGCTCTCTTTTTCTTTCAGTCACCATGCCCATGCTCCACAGAGGAAAGTGAAAGTGAAACTGTGCACCGTTATCTCCATTTATAATCACAACAACACACAATTCCTGTTGATAACCCCTTCCCTCTCCTAAAGTCAGTGTATTTTCCCCTTTAATATGATTAATTTTGTTGTTATTACACACACACACACACACACGCACACGCTTCACCCCTCCATATGATGGCAGTTTTTCGCTCCACCTTCAAATGTCACTGTGCTTTATTTTATTTTCAGATGACTAAAGTAAAAAAAAAAAAGAGAGAATAAAAGCACAGAAATGATATCATATGTTTATAAACCACTTTCCATGTCAGAAAACCCTTTTATAGTCTTTTTTTTTTTTTCTGAGTGGGCATTTTTAAAAACATCATGAAATTTGTTTTCCTTTTATTGTTGCATAATAGGAAATCCACTGAACAGAAGGTACCCATGTCATAGTTCATCTTAGGTTGGAACTTTCTGAAGAGATTTTGGTTTGAAAATCTCTTCACAAAGAATCAGACTCCTGAGAGCTGCTTTTTTTATGCTAATGTGGCAAGCTAATGTTGGCAAGCATTCTGAAATCTGCTTCACTCACATTATGCATCATCTGCATAATAACTCACGTTATGATGCAGTGGTGATAAAATATGTACGCAGACGTGTTCTGACTAAAACATGTTTAAAGAGTCTGTTCATAGGTGAAACAGACCTGTGAAAAACCAGCATCATGTGTCTTTTTGTCACAGATGCTACGAGTCTGTGGAGGGATGGAACATCATTCTTCATCGGGTTTAGATGAAGGTGGAGGAGATCACGGACAGGTCGCTCCAATTCTGTCATAAGCTTTAGATCTGTTGATTCACATCATTTTTGTCAGGCCGCTCAGTTTCCTGCGGAAGTCATGATCCTCCCGTTGACCATCAGGAGAGAAACGTTGGATAAACTGGATAAAGTTGATCACTGTAAGAATAACTTTCTACTGACTTGCAGTGACAGAGAAGTAGAACCAAACTGTGTCAACACCAGTGCCCTATGGAATACCCATTGTGCCAAATTCTAAATAAACAAATAAAAGAATAAATAAATAAATTTGGAAATATAAAGACAAATTAAAAAAAAATACTTATGAGCATTTTTATTTTCAATTTATTTGTTCATTCATTTCTGTATATATTTATTTATTCATTTAATTTTTAGTTATTTCTATCTCAGCCTGACTCCTCTACAGAAAATGTAATATCTAAAATACTATGAAATGAAGAGGAACAGCTAAAATAAACAACTTTACGTTTTTGACACATGTAGGACTTGGAAAACGAGTGGCGCCTGTGGAAGGCCAGAGAAAATTTTGGGGCAGCAAACTAAAATGTAATACAATTTATGTTTTTTAATTATCATGTATAAAAATTTAAATTGAATTGTTTCCTGTCAGTTTTTCAGAATCATCAGATATAAATGGCACAGGAAATTGTGCCATTGTTTGCAATTGTAAATTGTTTGAAATTTACCCTTCTAATATATATATTTTTTGATACCGTTTATTGTTTATTGAGACTTAGTGGAACAGCATTTGGAAATCGACAGAAGATCATCTCCCATTCTAGTTCTCACATGCAGTCCCGGCGGCAGAGCAAATTAATTGGGAGGGCATTTGATGTTTATGGGCAGGCATCAAGGCCAGATTGGATTGTTGGTTTTGGNGTGGAACATCGCGAAATAGCCAACATAACGTTTTATTTTGAACTCCGCGTGCATCTTTGTTGTGCCTCAAACTGCGTCCTTACCGAGAATTGCATCCCCACTCCAGGACAATGGATCATGTAATCTTAGACAGTATTTATTACTTTGAAAAACTGCTTAGAGGCAATATAATAGGAGGTATATGGGCAGCATCGATTATAGTCCACTCTTATTTTGTCGTTATTTCTGCCGAAAAATACATCCCCTCCTTTCTCAGCCCTGAGGAGGCTCACATGCACCAAACTCTCCCTGTCACATCCAAACAGCCCCAAATGTGAGCTGTTAAAGCAATTTTATTCCTTCATCTTGGGGATGCAAATCTCGGCAGGGATGTATTTGACCCGTCCATCTGCTCACAGGCCTGGATGATGTGAATCCTGGATGATGTGAATCTTGATTTCTCGCACCGCCAAACTTCAGTGAGGAGCTGTCATAAATTCACGTCGCGACAGGTGTCATGTTTTGCAGCCTGTTTGTTTGCTTAGATTAAATTAATTTTAATTACTCGTAATTCCCCAAGTAGGCTATGACACGCACAGTGTATTAACGGCACCCAAGACAATTTACAACGTTATAGGCTACAAACTCGTGTATAAACTGCACCCGTGTACTGTATAATCTGCATGAAAATAAAGACAAAAGCTGTTGTTCTGCGTTTACAATGGTCGGACAAGACGGCGTTATAGAATTACATAACTCAGTTGAAATCATAAGAAATAGACACACGTGTTACCAGAGTCTGACGCGTTGTTATGGCGATGACGATTATTGGTCAGAAAAAAGAACAAACGGGCTACAAAGTCTGTAATGATGTCTGGGTGGACCCAAGGACAGCAACGGAGACACTGACAGACGGAAGTTTGAATGTTGCTGACCATTTGGTGAATTAAATAAAATAGGCTACTGCTTTACAAAAAGCAGCCAAATGCACAAAACTGACTAACCTGATGCTGCTGTGGCAAACTGGGGATCTTCATGGCAGCCCTCTTTGTTCCCTTGTTAGACTCCTTACTAAGACACAGCAACCAGATACTCCAACACAGAACATAGATACCTTAGAAAACAGGTGAGTTAATTGATAACTAATTAAGTCCCGGTCATCACTCTGCCTGCTGACAGCAGCACCTGAGGATGCTTCTGTGTTGTGCTGTGTTGGGCAATGACCCCGAATGCCCACCCATAACGCCGGGTCTGCTCACATGAAGTAAGAGCCTTTAAAAACAGTTTTTGATAACTGGAAGAACACTTCATTCGTAAGGAAAAGTTGCTGTTTAGGTTAATGACTACACAGCTGATTCCTCCTTCTGTCTATTTTCATAGCTCCTCTATTTCCAATACTGTACCTTTTAACCAATTTTTCTTTGGCACTGCAGTGCAATTATAATCATCATATTACGACTTTATTCAAAAAAGCCCCCGAATTCTGACAACCACATATCAGAAATACGAATTTCAAGGAGTTTTACCGTAGCACTTTTTAAATTTCTTATTTCATCTGTAAATTTTGTTCAAAACTTTCACGACTGCTGAAGCCCTGCCTCCCTTTCAAAACGCCTCACCAACATGACAGAGTGTATGTTCATGACTGTTAGTTGATCTCATATAAAAATAACTAAATATTATTCTACAGGTCGAGCTGCTACTTCTGCCTGGATCACTACCATAACTTTCGCCACCACCTCTCCTGCTGCTGCTTCCGATAATCTGATCCAAGTGAATGTGACTAGAACCGGTTCAGTTCGGTGGTGGCTAAATCCGAACATGCACTAGTAAAGCAGCACGTTTGTCACGTCACAAGTGTGACTGTGTCTGTGATTTGCTCGGGTTGTGCACAGCGGGATGACTGATATTTGGCAGCACAGATGGAACATTACCATCACGTAGGGGTTTCCCTGCTATCAGCTGAGCGCTGGACCCTACCACTCCTCCCACAGAGGGGTCGCGACAGGAAAACGTCCAGATAAAATAGTCCGACTCAGTTAGATGAGTAAACTGTAAGAACTCAAAATATTTATAATACACAGATGAAGCTATGTTACGTTAGCAGTGCGGGGCTAACGTAACACAGTGAATTATTTTATTTTTGCTAAAACACCACCCGTCAAACCATGAAACATGGATCGCTCCGAAAATGGCGGCGGTAGCTGTCAGTGTGGAGTGAAACTTTACTATTTTTAGCAAAAAATCGAGCTTTAACAACATATCTATAGATTGTATTTGCCTGTATATCAAAGAGAACACTAATATAGTGCAGCGACGTTCCACTTTGTCCGTTATAACTGAGTGGTGTCCTCGTGGGCTCCGGTTTTGGTCACCAGATCGCTGGGCTTCCCTCGATGTTGACGGCAGCTAAGTGGCTGTCATAGCGATCATTCCGACTGCTGTTATCATCAGATCGCTGAACGCGGAACCGCCAGGTGAGATCTTATGTGGCAGAGGTGTTAGCTAGCGTGCCAGTTAAAGTGTGTCGAAAGCCGCCCGGCAGCCTTTCTTCCGCGGGGCTGGAGCTGCTGTGGACGTGTCACGCCAGCAGTGAGTGGAGGTAATCAAACGCCACTCGGTGTCAGGCTCAGTTTGTTTTGCTAGCACCGTGTTTAGCACCGTGTAAGTACTTCGTGTTTAGCATCGTGTAAGTACTTAGTGTTTAGAAGCGTGTAAATACTTCCTGTTTAACACCGTGTACGTACCACTTAGTGTTTAGCACCGTGTAAGTACTTGGTCTGGTACCGTGTAAATACCGCTTCCTGTTTAGCATCGTGTACATACTGCTTGCTCTTAGCACCACGTAAGTACTTATTCTTTAGCACTATGTAAGTACTTAATGTTTAGCACCGTGTAAGTACTTCTTGTTTAAGTACCGCTTTGTGTTTAGCACCACATAAGTACTTCCTGTTTAGCACAGGGTAAGTACCGCTTCCTGTTTAGCACCATGTAAGTACTTCCTGTTCAGCACAGCATAAGTACCGCTTCCTGTTAGCACCGTGTAAGCTCGCTTCATGTTTAGCACTGTGTATGTATGTACTGTTTCCTGTTTAGCCACATACTTCTTGTTGACCACTAAGTACTTCGTCTTTATCACTGTATAAGAACTTCGTGTTTAGCACCATATAAGTACAGTTTCATCTTTAGCACCATGTAAGTACTGCTTCCTGTTTAGCACTGCGGAAGTACTGCTTTGTGTTTAGCACCGCGGAAATACCACTTTCTGTTTAGCATCACGTGTGCTTAGCATTGTTTAAATACCACTTCCTGTTATCATCGTATAAGTACCCGCTTCCTGTTTAGCATTGTGTAAGTATCATTTCCTGTTTAGCATCACATAAGTATCGCTTCATATTTAGCATTGCGCGTGTTTAGCATCCTGTAAGTACTGCTTCGTGTTTAGCATTGTGCGTGTTTAGCATAATGTAAGTACCACTTTCTGTTTAGCATCACGTGTGCTTAGCATTGTTTAAATACCGCTTCCTGTTATCATTGTATAAGTACCCGCTTCCTGTTTAGCATTGTGTAAGTATTGTTTCCTGTTTAGCATCACATAAGTATCGCTTCATATTTAGCATTGTGCGTATTTAGCATCCTGTAAGTACTGCTTCGTGTTTAGCATTGTGCGTGTTTAGCATCGTGTAAGTACAGCTTTGTGTTTAGCACTGCGCGTTTAGCATCATGTAAGTACCGCTTTGTGTTTAGCATTGCGTGTGTTTAGCATCGTGACAGTACCGCTTTGTGTTTAGCGTTGCGCGTGTTTAGCATCGTGACAGTACCGCTTTGTGTTTAGCGTTGCGCGTGTTTAGCATCGTGTCAGTACTGCTTTGTGTTTAGCATTGCGCGTGTTTAGCATCGTGTCAGTACCCCTTTGTGTTTAGCATTGCGCGTGTTTAGCATCGTGTAAGTACCGCTTTGTGTTTAGCACTGCGCGTTTAGCATCGTGTAAGTACCGCTTTGTGTTTAGCATTGCGCGTGTTTAGCATCGTGTAAGTACCGCTTTGTGTTTAGCACTGCGCGTTTAGCATCATGTAAGTACCGCTTTGTGTTTAGCATTGCGCGTGTTTAGCATCGTGTAAGTACCGCTTTGTATTTAGCACTGCGCGTGTTTAGCATCGTGTAAGTACCGCTTTGTGTTTAGCATTGCGCGCGTTTAGCATTGTGTAAGTACTGCTTCCTGCCGCTTTCTGCTCCTCTGTCATTGGCTCAGAGTGAAGCTTTAACCTCCATAACTCTAACAGCATGTGTTTAAATTACTGGCTGGCTGTTATTAGCATTCTGTGCTGGTCCGTGTTTAAAATGATGATCATAGTTATACAACAGAAACACATTTATTATTTGCCTTCTACATGTTCTTTAATGAATCTCTGTAACTGTCATGTTGTGAATAATAGGCCATTAAATCAGTGATTAATTGGGCCATTATTCACAACACATGAAGCACAGGTGACCTTTAAACACAGAAGTTAACGGTCAGTCCACTTTCTGTTGCCTCTCAATGTTTTTAACTCTTATTTCCTGGTTCTTCTGTGACTGACAGCCATCCTGGCAAATCAAATGGAGAAGCTCCAGGACCTGAGCCAATCAGAGCTTCAGGAGCTCCTGGCCAGCCCAGAGAAGGTGGAGTCTATGGCTCTGGAATCTGATGAGGTAAAGGCGGTAGTTTGCTTTATTTCTGAAACAGAATGTGTTCTGCAGCTTTCACAGAGGCTGGCTGGCTTTGCTGAAAAGGTGTGAGTTTGTGATCTTTTTCCACAGAAACATTTACAGTCCTCAAAGCCTCACAAGTTCCACTAGATCCCCCAAAACAGGCACGTTAAGCAGAGATCTGCTAATGGTTAGTGAAGGTTTGAAGCTCTGTTTGAAACCAAACTTGCTGCTGTACAAAACCCTAATTGTATAAGCTCTTGTGTTTAAAGGAGCATGTTTGTATGTTGAGCACAATTGGGGAAAAAAAAAAAAAGATTTGATTGATTTTTTGATTACTGTATATACTTGAATATAAGCTGATGTTGTATAAGCCGACCCCCTTATTTTGACCTGCAAATTTAGATTTTTAAAGAAATCCGTATATAAGACTGATGTTGTTCCATCAGTTTATTTGTTTAGCAAATTACCTGTTTTTCTGGGTACTGTCATAGTATTCCTGTGATTTTCTGATAATAATCCATGTACCAGTAAACATGATATTTATTTCAGCAGCTGATTACCGTAACTGACATTAACTTTTCCAGACTCTACTTGCTATTAACGTTTTGCTAATAAAGCACAAAACATGATGTTGAATGAGAGTACTAAATAACTACCGTGCTGCTATATGAAACAGCACTTTTATAAGGTCGTTTCTGATTGGCCCATTGTTTTGGCCGCCGCAAAATGTGCTGGATGAGATGTTTAGTCAGGAAATATCTCATTCTAAGGTATGATTTAAACTGTTTTCATGGGTAGTGGTAATGGGAAGTGTTTCCACCCCTGGAAATGTCCTTCTCTGGGATCAAATTTGAATTTCTCATGTAGCCGACCCCGGCCCCAATTTGCTTTGTGAAAATTGGTAATGAAACCTTGACTTATACTCAAGTATATATGGTAATTGCGATTCACATTTAAAGTAAGTAGAAGTAGTAGTAGTGTAAGTAATGCGACTACTCTACTATGGAAAGCGTAGAAGACAAAGCTTTTAAAACAACATGGCGGCTGTGACTCTGGCGTCTTGGCAGAAGTGCGGATGTAATTCTCAGCAGGGATGCAGGTTTCAGCACAATACCAGCACCTTCCAGGTTAGGTGTTTGGATTCATTTTAGCTTTGAAAGCAGAAGGACACAAACAAGCCCGACAAAAGTAAGAACATTTACTAAATATGGAACTCAGAAGTAAAATTTTGTAGCGACACGATGAACTTGTGGAGCCGCTTGAGGAGGCGTCACGCCGCCGCCGTGANCGTAGAAACTACATCGACCTGCATCTGCCTCACCTCCAGCCAAAAAAATAAGCCAGTCGTTACTATTTTTATATGGAGGATATGCGTCCTTACAGCGTCGCCGTGACAACGAGGGATTTAGGAACACGCTTCAAATCCTGGAATTACAGAATGCTGAGCAACATGACAACGCGTTAGTGAGGCGGCTACACAAAGCTTCATGTGGAGGTCAAAGAGCATCAGAGCCAAAAGGTCAAAGGTCAGCCTGAACCTNACACAAAGCTTCATGTGGAGGTCAAAGAGCATCAGAGCCAAAAGGTCAAAGGTCAGCCTGAACCTGCCTTTTCCTTTTTCCTTTAATTTAGTAATTAATTAGTCGACAAAAATCGATAACCAAATTAGTTGCCAACGAATTTAATCATGGATTAGTTGGTGACGTCATTGGGCTGTCTGATGACTGTGGTGACGCCGCTTACTGGAGTGAAGAGAAGCCAGTGAAGCGCGATGGCAACACCTTCGCAACCAAAAACCTCCAAAGTACGGCAGCATTTCACTCTTCACCCAGTCAAAAAGGTTGTGAACTGGAAAGTTTGCAAAGTTGAGCTTTCCTGGCATGGCAGCACATTAGTTACGCTGCAGCATCTGAAGAGGAGGCACGTTGGCTCTCTGGATGATGAAGACTCGTCTTCGTTAGCAGCTAGCTACGTTAGCTTAATGTAAAAGCCATGTTACATCACATTATGAGCTGTAATGTTTTCTATACATTTTCTCTTGATCAATGTATTGTTAATGGAGTTGAGAGTAGCAAGTAATTATTATTCACATCGAAATGCTGTTCCAAATGTGCCCTAACTTTACAGTCTTAACGTGGCATTGTTCATGGCGACGGTCATGGCTGGAGAACGTGTTGCTGCCAAGAACACGGAGAATTTGATCATTTCTAAATCACAAAAAAACCTACAACTCCTGTCGATGGTGTATATGAGTGTTTTTATGAGCAAATTTCACAAAGCAAATCGGGGGGGATCAGCCCATGGAAAAGAGTTTAAATCATACCATAGAATGAGATATTTCCTGACTAAACATCTTATCCAGCACATTTTGCGGCANAAATCATACCATAGAATGAGATATTTCCTGACTAAACATCTTATCCAGCACATTTTGCGGCAGCCAGAAAGCTCTGCTGTGATTGGTCAGTTACAGTAATCAGCTGCTGAAATAAATGCCATGCTTACTGGTGTTAGAGCCATTTCTTGGTTAATTATCAAATGTTTAAAATATTTAATTTGGGAAAAGTGAAATCANAGCCATTTCTTGGTTAATTATCAAATGTTTAAAATATTTAATTTGGGAAAAGTGAAATCAAATAAGCTATTATTTTGAATATTTATATCTTAACTGAATGATTAGGTGATGATCTCCGGCTGCTTCACAGAGGAGGAGTCTATAGATGCTCGGCTGGAGGCGGAGCCAGTGTTTATGAGGAACGGGGCAGCAGTATAGTTTTTGACCTCACCTCCCATCATGTTTTGTTATTTTGATTTTAAAAATAAATAAGAACAAGAGTGCGACATTATCATTCCGGTCTGAATTGGGAAGAGAAGCCCCGTTAAAGCGGCGAAGTTTTAAAACAGCCGCCACAACCCGTACATGGATTATTTTGAGAAAATCAGAGGAATACTACAACAATACCCAGAAAAACAGGTAATTTGCTAAACAAATAAATTGATGGAACAACATCAGGGGGTCGGNTACCCAGAAAAACAGGTAATTTGCTAAACAAATAAATTGATGGAACAACATCAGGGGGTCGGTTTACATACGGGTTTCTTTAAAAATCTAAATTTGCAGGTCAAAATCAGGGGGTCAGCTTATACACTAGATCGGCTTATACTCCAGTATATATAAGGTATTTAGAACTCAATGTGAATTTAATGTCTACACAGGATTCTAGAATCAAGAAAAATATGGCATGAATGTAGATTTTGTTTTTTTTATTGGAGTTTAAAAGGGTAGTGTTGTGTTACTCTTTTGCCTGACAAATATGTCTTTTTATATCAAATGAAGAGGAGCCGTGCAGTAATTCTACCATTTTTTTCAAAGGAAGCAGACTTGTCCTGCAGCAAGAGACTGTCCTCACTGAATCATCCTAACCACGCTGGTCAGGGACATGAGCCTATGGCTGATGGTGAAGGGTTTCAACAAATGATGAGGCAGTTCAACCCTGAATATTGTAACTTAGCATGCCTAAAACAACCTCACGCTAAATTTAAAAGCTGATAGCTAAATAAGAGCCATTGAAAAATTGTGTGATTCACAATCTGAATAATCGATTATTTGTTTCAGTAATCGATAGATTATTCGACTGTCAAACTAGTCGTTAGTTGCAGCCCTATGCCAGCCTGGTTTTCTGCGTCACCGTGAAATCATGATAAGAAGCGCTTTGTGCTGCTGAGATGTTCTGATTTTATTGCTTTAGCTGTGGTTGTAGATGTGATGAGGACGATGAAAAGTCTTATGATACTGAATGTCATTTAATTTCATACCTGAGTTTCAAAAAGTCCTACTAGGTGACGCAAGAAGGAAAGAACGATGATCAAATACAGTGGAAACAGAAGAAGGCAATCTGAGAGTGCATGCCGCCGCCAAGGATTTTATAATAGCAATAATGATAATACATTCCATTTATTGCGCTTTTCTAGATACCCAAAGTCGGCTATAAAAAGGCTAAAAACTTCTTCTGGATCCAGAATCTGATCCGGATCAGCGCCAAAATGTAATCACTGTTTCCTCCAGACATAATTTACCTGTCCCCCAAAACTTCATCCAAATCCATCTGTAGCCTTTCCAGATACCCTGCTATTAAATAAATAAACACTCAGGATCACATGACCTCCTTGGATCACATGACCTGGATGTAATTCAGTGACTTTTCCTGTGGGAGCATCATCTGATCCATCACATGATCCAGTTTTGTCCAGAATATTTCCATGAAAGAACAAACACACACCCCGTCTCTCACTTCACCTACCTGCCTGTCTTCCTGTCTGTCTGTCTGTCTGTCTATCTGCCTGTCTGTCTGCCTGCCTGTCTGTCTGTCTGTCTCTCTCTCTGCCTACCTGCTCGCCTGTCTGTNCCTGTCTGTCTGCCTGCCTGTCTGTCTGTCTGTCTCTCTCTCTGCCTACCTGCTCGCCTGTCTGTCTGTCTGTCTGTCTGTCTGTCTATCTGCCTGTCTGCCTACCTGCCTGCTCGTCTGTCTGCCTGTCTGTCTGCATGTCTCTGTCTGTCTGCTCATCTGTCTGCCTGTCTGTCTGTCTGCCTACCTGTCTCTGTCTGCATATCTCTGTCTGTCTGCTCGTCTGTCTGTCTTCCTGCCTGCCTGTCTTCCTGCCTGCCTGTCTGTCTGTCTTTTCATTCTGATTGGTCCTTGTTCCACAGTGTTCTTCCTCTTGATGCTTTATCACCCACTTTTTCCTGCGCGTGTTTTGGTGGATTAAAGGCAGGTGCCTGTTTTAAAGGGAAGGGCTGGAAGAGCTCATTGCTGTGGCAACTTCAAAGGCTGATTTCAATCATCAGAACAGCAGCACAACTCTGAAAATGCTTCATTTCCCACCTGATCTTTTGACTTAGACTCATTCAGGAGGCACTCTTAAAGGACCATACAGGTGATTTTGCATGTTTGAGCCTTTGTTTGAGCAAAAAAAAGTTTGAGCAAAACTATGACGCCATATTAGGGCCATATGAAAAAAAAGGGGGGGAAGGTNATTATTTCGAGTTTTTGAACTCACAAATTTGCGAGTTTAAAAACACGCAAATTTGCTAGTTTAAAAACTTGAAAAAAGGTCCGTATGCTTGTTCATATGCTGTATGTTTTAGAAGTCCATATGCTTATAATTCGATGATCCGCTTGCATATGATAATTCGATGCTTTTGCGCAAAAAGTAAAGTATTTCTTTATTGCTAAATCCAATGGAAAAGTATAATTTAATAAGGCCATGTGCTGCAGGCAACGTAATTTGCCAGTTTTAGAAGTCAGTATGCTATGATAATGCATGATTTTGCGCTAAAAGCACAAGTATTCCCTTATCATTAAATCCGATGGAAAAGCATAATTTTCCAAATTTCCAAATTTGCAAGTTCAAACTCACAAATTTGCCATTTTTTCAACTCGCAAATTTGCCACTTTTTAACTCAAAAAAATAATAAGGGGGAATCACTGCTATACATTGTGACTATGCCTGCAGTAATGACCTTATTAAATTATACCTTATTAAATTTGGAGTTTTTAAAACTCAGAAAAATAAGGAGAAATAAGGAATTGGAATTAACCGCCTCATGTTGTCTCTATGCCGCACATTACTTTTCCGTTGGATTTAACAATAAGGAAATAGCCTACTTGTGCTTTTAGTGCAAAATCATGCATTATCATAAGCATACTGACTTTTAAAACTGGAAAATTATATTGCCTGCAGTACATAACCTTATTAAATTATACTTTCCCATCGGATTTAACAATAAGGAAATACTTGTGCTTTTAGCACAAAATCATCAGACTTTTAAAACGTGGCATAGGATAAGCATACAGAGTTTTTTTTTTTTCGAGTTTTTAACCAGCAAATTTGCTTGTTTTTAAACTTAACAAATTTGTGAGTTTAAAAACTCGAAATAATGCCCCCTCATTTTTTTTCTTCATATGACCCTAATATGCTGTCATAAAAACAAAGTTTGAGCAAAAAAAAAAAAACAAAACACTACACTCCTATGTTAGATTATTGAGAACTATTTTCTAAAACATGAAACTTTATTTTAGTTTTCCTGTTATTTTGAGATTTTGCTAAATCCCATAATCTTTCAAAATAAAATATGAGGTGATACACCTACCTTAATTTTCAGTGGTTCACCTGCTAAAATGCACATCTGTATTGTGGAAGACATGGCTGTTTTAATTTCCCGGTAAAAGCCATGTTCTCCTGGGATTATATTCACGTGAGGAGACATACATTTTCTTCCATGAGCTCTGTATTTGATCAGTTAAATAATGTTGTTGTAAATAATGCTCAAATAGTGGGCAGAGCCTTTATTTCCCTCAATTGCACAGAGAACCAGCCTTTATTAGAGGCAGGCCTTTATTTCTAATTTTAAGCTATATAATCTCCATGCTTCTCACCAAAGTTTCCCACGGCTGTGTTATAGTTAGAGTGCTTCAGTTTTCCTTTAAAACGATCTGGGAATGATGAGTGCGGTGCCGTGCTGAAAGTAAGGCAGCATTCCTGTAATGGCTGTTTATGGATGTGTGGCGTGAAGCGAAACGGAAACTAGAACCTCGTAGCGTCTTTCAGCGTGTCCCACCGCCGATGGACGAACCCATAACTGCATAAAAAACATGCTACAAGTGAGAAGCGTGTCAGTGTGAACATGCCTCCAGGCAGCTTTTATAAAAATTTATTTCCAGCCACTTTACCCACTTTTCCAGGTTAGTGATGACAGCGTAGCGCCACTCACTCCTCGCCGGCTCCATGTTTACTGCTTGGTTTCACGTTGAGCCTGGCCACCTTCTGCTGAAGGGACAACGGCTGGAGAGGTGTTTAAAGTGGTTTGGTATTTCAGACATGGCTGCAGTCATCTGGTGGCAGCAGCAGAATACACTAGTATTTGTCTGGACCAGTAAGACAGACACCAAACCTGCCTTTATTTAAGACCGGCCAGTATTTCTTCCCGCTGACTTCACACCCTGGCTATGAAATTCGTCAAATTCAAATCAACTTTATTGTCCGCCTTTGTAACCCAAAGGTGGAAATTTGTCTTTGGCTTGCAGAAAAAAAAGCTGACAGACATTAGACATTACAAAATGTGAATAAACAGTAATTGTACAATACATAAGTTTAAAAACAATCACGTCACAGATAAAAAGATGAAGTGCTCAGTGCTGTGAGAAGCTGATTCTGATGTGCCGTTTGGTTACTGATTTACTGTTTTATGGCAAATGGGGTGAATGATTTTTTATAGATGTTTTTCTTTGCACAGCGAACTCTGACCTCCTTCCTGAANAAATGGGGTGAATGATTTTTTATAGATGTTTTTCTTTGCACAGCGAACTCTGACCTCCTTCCTGAAAGCAGGAGCTGAAAGTAGTTATTCAGAGGATGGGACGAGTCCTCTAAGATTTTATGGGTCACTGTTTTAACCAAATTGCCGTAATGATGGAATAGTTGATGCTGTTTACAGCCTGAAATAGCCCTACCAAGTTTGATTACTTTGGAGAGTTTGGCCTTGTTTTTAACAGTCAGAAATCCAAACCAGGATATACTGAAGGTAAGGACACTTTCTGTAAGGGACCTATAGACTTATGACTGACCTCAAAGGTTTGCGTAATAAAAAGAGTCTTTGTTGTGATTTTTGTAGATGTGGTCCACATGTTCTGAAAATGTAAAAGCTTGGTTCCAAATGGTCTCCACATACTTAAAGGAGCTCACTCGCTCCACCTTCTGGCCATTAACCTCTGCAGGCTTAAACACACACACACTTGGTGTCTGACCAAGTGTGTGTGTGTCTGAGAAAAGAGGCCAGTTGCGACATGTAGATCAGTGAGCCAAACTTACACATGACATTTATATGTGAGATTTAATTCATGATGTTTGTAAATATCTATACATTAGCAGGTTGTTCTGCTGTTCTGATATTGGTCATTATTTGAATACAGGTTTTTATTAGAACATTTATGGTACTTTGACAGAATCCTTTAATAGACATGTTATTCACTGTGATGGATTATTTATCTGAAGCGTGTTTCAAGTCTCTACAAGTTGATTTTTATATCGTACTGGAATGAACTGAAGCCAGTGACAGTCTGGAAGGTAGGAAAAACAAATTCTAACATTTACTACTCCAGTCGTATGTTTTGGAAAATGTCAGTAACGTAAAGCATGTGTGGGTTGTATGTTTTGGGCTTCAACATGTAAAATCCGGTATGCTCCTTTAAGTCAGCAGCTCAGTTCTGCTGTTGCTGCTCTGCAGGTCAGCAGGTCTTGAAGGAGATGATTTTGGTGAATATTACTGCTGAACACAAACGGCTGAGTCTGATTCGCATTAAGTCACATCATCAAGAAAGGTGACGCAGTGTGCACGTCTGTGTGTGTGTGTGTGTGTGTGTGTGTTTGCTCATGCTCAGTTTTGNCGCAGTGTGCACGTCTGTGTGTGTGTGTGTGTGTGTGTGTGTTTGCTCATGCTCAGTTTTGTAATAAAATCTGATTTTTCCACTGTCTGCTGATTAGCTTTTGATCAGTGCACTGCAGCTGTGTGGCGTGGAGCTGCCACAGTCACGTATGACTGAGTGTAGAATTATTAATAATGTCTCTTTATTTACTAATACAGTATCATAAGCTTTTTTGTTTCTTGTGTCACCTGGCAGGATCTCAAAAGCCATGAACAGATTTCAGTGAAATTAAGCAGAAATACAGGACACATGAGCAACAGTTAGCAACTCACAGTCCGTTAGCTCTTCAGAGTGTCAGAATTAGTTGACCACCGCAGACATTCCTTTCAAAATAAGACTTTCGGTTGTGACAGGAAGTATTGAAAATGAGCCCAACAAGATAGATATGGAAAGTTCAATTCATTTACAAGAGTCGGATCAGTCTGATCATCCTATGAGAAAGACCGGTTCATGTCATAACAGAATCAATGATTCATCTGTCAGCACACCTCCATATTTCCGTTTGTCTGCTCTTGTCACCTGATGTTACAGTTAGCTTGTGTAATCGTTATAATGGGTTGTGGAGTGGCTTCCTTTTATTTTCACTATGCTGAGAGACAAACTGAGCTGAAATCTCATCATAAAGAGAAACAGCAGACCTTAATCCTTTCCAGCAAGCTCCGTCTTTCATTCTTCCCCCACTCAATCTCCCAGCTCTCGCGGCTCTGTTGGCTCTCTCAGTTCTCTGGTTCTCTCAGCTCTGCCTTCTGTCTGAGTGTGAGTCTGCCCCCTGGTGGACGCTCACCTACACTACATCAAACGCCACTTCAGTAGTGTTTGTGCCACACAAACTAGATTTCCTGATCCAGCAGACATTAGTTTTATGGTTGGAGTTGATTGATTTCAAAGACGGGATGTTGTGAAAGAAAACGGACCGGAATGAACCAGAAGTTTGTTGTTCAGTTACAGCTGTGAGCCAGATCACCGAATCATGGACTAAGAATCATATCTTTTTAATCGATAATTCGTGAACCGGCCAAGCCTACAACAAGACCCTCATGAAGGGACGGGAGACTGACCCGGGTCAGACTGCAGTGCCTTTTTTTTTTTTTTCNTTTTTTTTTTTTTTCCCCCTGACAAGAGAAAATTATATTTTGGTCCAGATTTGGATGGCTGATGTAGCAGCAAAGCTCCGTTTTCCCAGAATGCTTTATTCATTATGGGCCACGCCCATTTCTGTCTAAATGGATTTGTTTTGTAAAACTTTTTTCTAGACGTTTCTTTCATTTTTCAACACATTTAGGTAATAAAGCATTTGGTTGATCCTGAAAAAAATACAACTTGTTTGTGTTTTATGCGTGTTTATTTTGTTTTAATTGGTTGTGATGTTCATCAAATCTGACAGGTCCTGCAGCTTTTGACCTGTTGACATGCCAGCATGATAAACTCAGAGGTTATCATTTGTTCTCTCTTCACTAAATAACATCTGGATACATCAAACTAACATCGGTCTCTGCTGGTCTCGCTGTCAGATCCAAAACATCCAGCTGGAGAGGGAGATGGCCTTAGCGTCAAACCGCAGCCTGGCCGAGCAGAACCTGGACATGAAGCCTCATCTGGAATCTCAGAAGGAAATGCTGGTGCAGAGATATTCCCAGCTGGAGGCGGTGAGGGAAACCTACAGACAGCACTGCATTCTGAGAGGTAAGAGCAGCAGCCACTGTCAGCAGCAACCCTCAGACAAGCGCTTTTCAACTCACCCATCCACATAGGATGAGAACAGAGTCTAGGGATGGGTCGATACCACTTTTTTTTATGACCGATACTGATAACGAAACCACAACCTTGAGTATCTGCCGATACCGATACCAATCCAATCTTTTTCCCTCTCTTAAACAGTTAAGCTTTTAATAATACATTTGTATGGATGCACTTTGAAACTGTAAAACAAGTATTCTGTTCTCCTAAAGAAAGAAATTCATAGCCCTCAGCACGACTCAGTTATGCAATACTGCTGCTTCTTTTTATTTACACTTTTTCACACAGAACTTTGAGCAGCATTTCTGGTTGATCAGCAACATATAAACAAGAATGAAATTTTAAGTGCCACCTTTGTGCGAAAGTTTAAATCTGAGTATTCAGAAGAACAAAGGAGTTTTTCTGCCGATAGCAGGGCATCACTTACATTACGCTGTGGCAGCAGTCCCTCCTTCACAATGAGCTGCAGCGTATGTGCAAACCATCCCAAACTGGCAACTCCAAGGATCCACAGCTTTTATAACGTTACTGGCATTGTCTCTCAGAATGACATTGGACTTTACTCTTCTCAATTTTCATGCATTTAGCATCTCCTCCATTGCTATGGCGATGGAGTCTCCCCTCTACGAGCCGCGAAACTGCTTAGCCTGCAGCACTGCTTTTTGCAAAGTAAAACATGAGTCTGTCCACTGTGCTGTCAGACTTAATAATGACATTGGACACATGTCTAAGCTCCACATGTTAGCTGTGAAACTGATCACGGCAACGTTTTCCAAACGCTTCAAATTGAATTTGCACACTTGCTTGTACTAGCTTGGGATAGCCGTTTTGGAGATGAAATGTCAGGTTGGCAACGTGTAGCGAGGCTCCAAATGTTCAATTAAGTGCCGAAAACCCACATTTTCAACTACGGAAAGTGTTTGATCATCCAACACAACAAATTCAACTACGTTCTTAGCTTGGCTTTGTTAGAGTCTGGAGGGAGTTTCTCACGCCTCTGAAATGTTTCCAGTAACGTCTGTTGTGGCACACTCTTCTTCGCACTCGTAGTTACCTTTAGAAAGTCGTCCTACTCCTTTCCGTGCTGTTTTTGTTTGATTAGGTTTGTGGTATTAAAGTTTCTAACGCTGCTGCCACCCCTCCAAACACTCACGCTGCACTCGGCCGTTTTGTCTTATTCTTCTTCTTTTAGCTTAAAATAATTCCACACCGCTGACATGGTGACCACTCGGCAGACATGTCTGGGCAACTGCTGTTCACGTGACACAAGCCCTCTGTGTGACCGTGACACACCCCCCTCTTCACGGCATATCGTTAGAAGGGTAATTAAGCATTTACATGATAGTTTAAGTTTATGGATCAGATTATATTTTTTATTTCATCCGATATCCGATCCAGTGATTTTGGCCAGTATCGGGCCGATATCGATACTGAATCGGCCGTTTTGTCTTATTCTTCTTCTTTTAGCTTAAAATAATTCCACACCGCTGACATGGTGACCACTCGGCAGACATGTCTGGGCAACTGCTGTTCACGTGACACAAGCCCTCTGTGTGACCGTGACACACCCCCCTCTTCACGGCATATCGTTAGAAGGGTAATTAAGCATTTACATGATAGTTTAAGTTTATGGATCAGATTATATTTTTTATTTCATCCGATATCCGATCCAGTGATTTTGGCCAGTATCGGGCCGATATCGATACTGAATATCGGATCGGCGCATCCCTAACAGAGACCCATCGCAACACGTGTAGATCAGTGAGCCAAATTACACATGACGTTTATATGTGAGATGATGGTTCATGTGTGTGAATTATCTGCATATTAGAAAGACTTTAGTCAGAACGATCTGGAACAGGAACCACATGGTTCCTTGCTCACATTCCTGCTGCGCTTCAGGAACCGTGACGTTTATGGAAATCAGAATTAGTTACACAACGAAAATACACATTTACCTTCTGGTGACACGTCCTGGTGCTGACGATCATGACGTCCTCACACGTTTCACACACGCTACACTCTGATGAGTCAGCCTAATTCTCACCAAGGTAATAATGCCATGAGATGCAGATCTAATGTTTCTCTGAACATGCGTGGCGTGCTGCTTTATCACCATGGATCTCTGAACATGGATGATGTGCTACATTATCGTCACAGCTCTAATGTTTCTCTGAACACGTTGACATTCTGGGTCATCGTCGTGGATCTAATGTTTCTCAGAACACGCGTGTCGTGCTGCGTCATCGTTATAGATCTAATCTTTCTCTGAACACGCATGATGTGCTGTGTCTTCGTCAGCAGGTGAGGAAACGCGTTTTACTCTGATTATGACATGTTTGAAACTAAAAAGCTGATTTATTGCTGTAATGAGAGTAACATCAGAGTATGAACCTGCTACAGAACCAGTTAGCATGCTGCTCAGTTAGCATCAAATGCTGTCAACACATTACCATGTTAGCAGTAATGTAACGTGTAGTTATTGGGCTCAAACGTAGAAAATCACTGGTATGGTCCTTTAAGGGCCTGTACTAAAATAGAAACACTGAGCAAAGCTTCTGTTTAAGATGAGAAACACTCAAACATTAAAATGTCTTCTACCAGTAAAATATGAAAAGTCAATAATCTGAAAGCTGAACATGTTTGGGACACCTGAGCTGATTACATGTCTACCATGCTTCCTGTCTGTCTCTCCTCTTTTCTGTCCCTCCTCCTGTCTGTCTCTCCTCTTTTCTGTCCCTCCTCCTGTCTGTCTCTCCTTTTCTCTGTCTCTCCTCCTGTCTGTCTCTCCTCATGTCTGTCCACCTGTAGATGGGATGGTGGGCCAGGTGTCTCCAGAGGCGTTGTTGTCCAGGCTACAGACAGAAGGCGCCAAAACTGAGGCAGAGTCAGAGGTTATTGCTCAGCGGCCACACACACACACACACACACACACACACACATGGGAGCGTACCATATGCTGGAGAGAAGAGAGGGACATTTTTTAGAAATGTAAATCCTCTGTGGAGTTCTGCCACCAGAGGCGCTGTGGAGCAGCGCTTTCTGTGGTTTCTGTAGCGTGTTATCACGTTGTGACCACATGACCACCGGGGGCAGTCGTGCTCTTGTGCATGCTTTGCATGCACATGGTCTCCTGCTGTTCGTGGCTGAGGTGCATCTTGGCGTCCACAGCAGAGACAGACGTAGTTCATGTTATTGTATTATGTCTGCACTTTGACCTTTTTATTCAGTGTCACGCAAGAAAAAATACCCTTCCTCTCCTATCCTCCTCCTCTTCTCTCTCTTCCTCTCTCCTTCCTCTCCTCTTCCTCTCTCTCCTTTCCTCCTCTTCCTCTCCTCCCTTCCTGTCCTCTCCTCTCTCTCTCTCTCTCTCTCTTTCTTCCTCTCCTTCTCTCCTCTTCCTCCACGCCTCTGTCCTTGGACACATGTTGATGATGGACTCTGTCCACATTGTTTCAGATTCTGAATGCTCAGCGACTCTCAAACGCAGCTTTTCCACCGCCGGCTCTTTGACTGCAGGTTACTGTGGTGTCCATGTGTCCATGTGTCCATGTGTCCGTGTGTGTGTGTGTGTGTCATTGTGTCTGCGTGTTGTTGTGTCTGTATCTGTGTGTTGTTGTCGTTGTGTCTGTGTATCTGTGTGTTGTTGTGTCATTGTGTCTGTGTGTTGTTGTGTCTGTGTGTGTCTGTGTGTCGTTGTCTGTGTGTTGTTGTGTCTGTGTGTGTGTCGTTGTGTCTGTGTGTTGTTGTGTCTGTGTATCTGTGTGTTGTTGTGTCTGTGTGTGTGTCGTTTGTGTCTGTGTGTTGTTGTGTCTGTGTATCTATGTGTTGTTGTGTCATTGTGTCTGTGTGTGTGTCTGTGTGTCGTTGTGTCTGCGTGTCTGTGTGTTGTTGTGTCGTGTCTGTGTATCTGTGTGTTGTTGTGTCATTGTGTCTGTGTGTTGTTGTGTCTGTGTGTCGTTGTGTCTGTGTGTGTGTCTGTGTGTTGTTGTGTCTGTGTGTGTGTCGTTGTGTCTGTGTGTTGTTGTGTCTGTGTATCTGTGTGTTGTGTCTGTGTGTGTCGTTTGTGTCTGTGTGTTGTTGTGTCTGTGTATCTGTGTGTTGTTGTGTCATTGTGTCTGTGTGTGTGTCTGTGTGTCGTTGTGTCTGCGTGTCTGTGTTGTTGTGTCTGTGTATCTGTGTGTTGTTGTGTCATTGTGTCTGTGTGTTGTTGTGTCTGTGTATCTGTGTGTTGTTGTGTCATTGTGTCTGTGTGTGTATCTGTGTGTCGTTGTGTCTGCGTGTCTGTGTGTTGTTGTGTCGTTGTGTGTGTGTATCTGTGTGTTGTTGTGTCATTGTGTCTGTGTGTTGTTGTGTCTGTGTATCTGTGTGTTGTTGTGTCATTGTGTCTTTGTGTTGTTGTGTCTGTGTATCTGTGTGTTGTTGTGTCATTGTGTCTTTGTGTTGTTGTGTCTGTGTATCTGTGTGTTGTTGTGTCATTGTGTCTGTGTGTTGTTGTGTCTGTGTATCTGTGTGTTGTTGTGTCATTGTGTCTGTGTGTGTATCTGTGTGTCGTTGTGTCTGCGTGTCTGTGTGTTGTTGTGTCGTTGTGTGTGTGTTGTTGTGTCTGTGTATCTTCGTCTCTTTAGTCAGACCAGAGGACAGGAAGATGGCTGACAGATGAGGAGAAGCTGCTGGAGTTTGTTTCTCCGGTTTTTCTTTCACCTTCCGTTAAAAGGCAGAACTTCTTGATTGTTACCATCTTTAAGTAAAATCTGAAGCAGTTTTTAAGTTCCAGTGCCATCCAAACCCCACACTGCCCCCTGCTGGATATGGTGTTTAATGCTTTAGACTGGCAAAAAGTACATATGTGACCACCAATGCTCGCACAGAACTTGTGTTCAGGCTAAACGGTCGCCGTCCACCAATTAGAGGAAATGACGGCAAGTAAAAAAATGGGCTGCACACTGTGGAGAAGCCATTTAAATGGTGTTTATTCACAAACTGCTAACAAATCATAAAAACTCTGCAGGGAGCTTTAACTGAGATCATCATCATTCCAAGTAATCAGGTCAGAGGACAGAGAGCAGGTTACCAGATTCAGCTCCTGTGACTGTATGATGATGATAAAACCAGAAACATTCTGTTCAGTTAGTCAGATATTCAGCTGAGCCTTGAGCCTCAGACAGGTGGTGAAATGGGTGTGGGTGGGCGGGGTTTGGGTTGTGATTGACAGCTTTTTGGGCGTGGCTTTACGAGCTCCTGAACATGTGGCAAACAGTGTGCAGCTCTTAACTTTGGCATCTGATTTGTCAGACTGGGACTACAGGAAGTTCTTGTTGAGACGGCATTGTTACTGATGTAAGCTCCAGCTTTAACGGAGCGTTGGGTTTGAGGGTAGAGGCCGGTTGAGCTGGTCTGAGGGACTGTGGGTATTTGTTTAACCTGAATGTGGCTCTCTGCCTGCAGGCTCTAGCTGAAGAATTTCTGGAAGGCTCTCTGCCTTTGGATTCCTTCCTCGAGCACTTCCTCTCCCTGCGCTCCCTCGCTCTGAAAAGACGTGTCCGGATAGAAAAACTCCAGGAGATCCTGCGCCAGAGGAGCGAGGGCTCAAATCCCAGCGCCATCAGCCAGGACCCCCCCACCACCACGCCGTCACCATGGAATCAACAGACCACGACAGCCACCACCACAAATCAGCAACAGCCTCAGAATCAATCTGCCAGTTCCTCGTCCGCCTCCTCCGGCCTCCCTTTCACCCCATATCCTGTCTCCCCTCCCAATGCCCCCCCTGTTGCGGCAGCAGCAGCCTCGGGCCCTGCCAACCCCCCCTCACAGTTCCCTCCGTATCCTCCTTCTGGCTCACCTTTCACCCCAGCGGCGAGCTACTCCAGCCCCAGGCCAGCTTTCGGGCCTCCAGCTGCAGCCACCTGCCCGTACCCGACGCAGGCCTCCTTCCCTGCCCCGCACCCAGGCTCAGCGTTCGGCCAGTACACCCCCAGCTCCGCCCAGAGTGGCCTGCCGCGCTACCCGGCCTCCTACTCCTATGGTGGCTACAGCTACCCGGCCGGTCCCGCCTACCCTAGCTCCCAGTCACCAACAGGCAGACCCATCTACAGACCAGGATATGGAGTTCCTCAGCCATATTCCTGAAAGCACCACTCCTCTATCCCAGTTCTTCCCTTTTTCTCTCTCCTCCCTCTCTCCTCCCCTCTCACACTTCCTCTTCCTGCTCTTTTTATGGCCATCGTCCAGCCCTTCCTGTCCTCCATCTCAGACAGTCTGATTGAAGCAGTCTCCTGCTTTACTCAGCTCTCTCTCTCTCTCTCTCTCTCTCTCTGCCACCCAGCTCCCACCCTCTGTCACCCGCACTACTCTCTCAGGTCGTTCTGTTCTTCTTTGGTCACTCTTCATCACTCCTCATCCTCCTTCTTAAGCTCTATTCGTGTATGTGTGTGTGTGTGTGTGTGTTGCTATGTGGCAATCAGAAAGTCCTTATAATCGCACAACAACCAACACATACATACACACATACACACACTCGTGTCCTCACACCTCAGCACACGTGTGTTCACACTCGTCAGCCCTTTGATCCTTGTGTAACTGAAGGTTTGTGTTTGTGCTGATGTTGCATTAGAAACATGATGTTAGCGGTAAAGACGACACGCGGCTGCGCGATGAGGTTCTAAACATACTGCTGCATGCTGGCTTACCTACGTCCTAAAATAAAAACACTTCTTTATGCAAAATTCACAAAATAACAGCTCCTTTAATTTCCTTCAGCCAAAGAAAAACACGTGGGAGATCTTTGATTGGTTAAAGGTGCAGATCGGCTGCCGTGCACGTGCTGCGTGCACGTGTAGGTGGAGCGCGTGAGGCAGGTAGAGCAGAGGAAACGGCTGGAGACCTCAGCAGCTGACAGTGATCAGGAAACCCCTGCTGGTAAATGAAGCATCATTGATTGATTATTTTGTAAGATGTTTTGTATGACTTTAAGCAGGCAGACCTGTTCAGATGATACAGGTCTGACATGTTGCTTCAGAGGACAGAGATGATGTCTGCTGGTATCTCTCCATGTCTGTCTCTGTCCTCCTTACACCAACACGCCTCTGTCTTCCCCTTCATCCCTTCAACAATACTCAAATTAGGCTTAAATTAGGTAAAATAATGGTTAACTGAGGTTACATGATGATAAATGATGGTTAAATGAGGTTAAATGATGTTTAAATGATGGCTAATGATGTTAAGTGATCTTAAGTGATGGTTAAATGAGGTTACATGAGTTTAATGATGGTTAAGTGTTAGTTAAATGAGGTTATATGATGGTTAAATGAGGTTAAATGATAAGTGACTGTTAAATGAGGTTAAGTGATGGTAAAATAAGGTTTACTGAGGTTAGGTAAGGTTAAACGATGAATAAATGATGTTAAATGATAGTTAAGTGATGGTAAAATGAGGTTTATTGAGGTTCAATGAGGTTAGGTGATGGTTAAATGATGTTAAATAAGGTTAAATGATGGTTAAATGAGGTTAAATGATGGTTAAATGAGGTTAAGTTTGGGTAAATGATGGTTAAATGAGGTTAAATGAGGTTAAATGATAGTTAAATGAGGGTAAATGATGGTTAAAATGAAGTTAAATGAGGGTAAATGAGGTTAAATTCCGGTTAAATGATTAGAGAGTGTTTTTAAGTTCACTTTCAGACAGAAAATTCCTCCATCTCGTCCACATTACCACTGAGCTACCTTCTAACATTGGTTTCAGCTCATTCCAATACGACATAAAAATCAACTTGTTGAGACTTGAAATATTAAATAATCCATCATAATGAACGACATGCTGTTATTATTTTTGTTGAAGTCTAAGAGAAGTGTCTCTACAGGAAATGTAGTCCCAGGAAAAGACAGAGTAATTAAATTATGTGTACGTGATAGCAGGCGAAACATTGAATTAAGGTAATATTTGACTTTGAAAGATTAGGATAAGCAAAATAACAGGAAAACTCAAACACAGTTTTATGTTTTGAAAAATGGTTGGTAGTAACGTGACATGTATGTGAGTAGAATTTATGGGGAATAAATTCCAGCACAACAAGCACATGTAAAGGTGTATGAGCTTTAGGTGCTTATCCATACTGAAACACCAAAACAAGAGAAAAATAGCTGAACCCCTTCACCCCCTTCCTCTTCTCCTCCTCTTCCTCCGCATTCCTGCTCCCCGCCAGGCATCACAGCCTCTAAATACTGTAGTACTTTTAAAAGCTAAAACAAACGAGGGAATTGTTGCAGCTTGAAGGCATCAAAGCTTTAGACAAAACATTCTATTAATGCTTCATATTCCATAACAAAGTAGCAGAAATGAAGCTTGATGCAGGAAGAAAATTACACACAAGCTTCACTCAAGCTTGTATTCAGATTGCATTCAGGCTGCATTCAGACTGCGTTCAGACTGCATTCAGACTGCATTCAGACTGTATTCAGACTGTATTCAGGCTGCATTCAGGCTGCGTTCAGACTGCGTTCAGACTGCATTCAGACTGTGTTCAGACTGCGTTCAGACTGTATTTAGACTGCATTCAGACTGCATTCAGACTGTATTCAGACTGTGTTCAGACTGCGTTCAGACTGCGTTCAGACTGTGTTCAGACTGCATTCAGACTGCATTCAGACTGTATTCAGACTGTATTTAGACTGCATTCAGACTATTCAGACTGTATTCAGACTGCGTTCAGACTGCATTCAGACTGCATTCAGGCTGCGTTCAGACTGCATTCAGGCTGCGTTCAGACTGCGTTCAGACTGTATTCAGACTGTTCAGACTGCGTTCAGACTGCATTCAGGCTGCGTTCAGACTGTATTCAGACTGCATTCAGACTGCATTTAGACTGCGTTCAGACTGCATTCAGACTGCTTTCAGACTGCATTCAGACTGCTTTCAGACTGTATTCAGACTGCATTCAGACTGTATTCAGACTGCATTCAGACTGCATTTAGACTGCGTTCAGACTGCGTTCAGACTGCGTTCAGACTGTATTCAGGCTGTATTCAGACTGTATTCAGGCTGCATTCAGACTGCATCTCCTGTTATTCCATCAACTGCATGTCAGAGTTGTGTTAGTCTTTGTTCATCTTGGCTGTATAAGTAGGTGAAGATCTGAATGAGCTACGTTTCTTTTGTTTTGCATTTTATTTTTCTTCTTCAGACATTGTATGTATTCTTTACAATGACGTTTATGTGTTTTATTGTTGGTACTGAGCATCTGTATCCAGAGCTCAGTCTTTGCTCTGACAGCCTCTGGTCCACATTATCGTTTAGTATCGTTTTCATAGAGGAGTAATTCATCACGAAGACAAAATGTGATGTTAGGCTTCTAGATGTTTATATTCTAAACACCTGGACTTTGATTTGTAGCCTGAATGAGCAGGTGAAGATCTGCTGAATGAATGTTGGATTGAGGCAATATACTTCCTCTGACATGCCTGTCACAGAGTCAGAAAGTGATAAGAAACCTTTTTCAGATCGCAATTTAGGGGGTCTGCGTCTTACATAACTCTCAGCCTCTGCCGCTCCAGCAGACATTCCCACTTCACACTGGTCACATTGGTCAGGTGTGTTTAGATGTGAACATGTGGAGGGCTTTAATTTTTCTCTCAAACTGTCTCTTTTCTTTTCATCTCTGTGTCCATACTGACATTATCAGTCTGGTTAAAGTATGCGAAACTTGTGTTTAATAACTGTTGAACAGCATATACAGGTCGTCACACATGAAGCTAAAGTGCATCCAGAACACAAAGGGTTTTTTTTTTTTAATCCATCCTGTTGTTGATTTACTTCTCTGTGTTTGGGTTTATTGGATGACAGACTTCTACTCTGATGTTCTGCCGTAGATTTAAATACAGTGTGGATGTATTGCTTCTGGTGCTGGAATCAGGCCCTGAGGCAGCAAAGCAGCTCAGACAGGAAGTCCTCCTGCTCAGATTGAGGAGGTTTTGCTGTTGCTGTGCTTGTCTGTTAATGTGACGCTGTGATCATTGTACGCAGAAAAGCTCCACCTCCCACATGGAAAAATGCAATGGAACGGGCGTTCTACTCGGTATTCACAGCTGGAAACTCAGGCACAATCCACCTCACCCAACATACCTGACATCACAACAACACGCTAACACGTTTCCCTTTGCATTATGTTGCAGCTGATAAATCTTGATTTTACCTTATATGTCGTTTCTCTTCACTTATTGTCCAGAAGTAATTCATCTGCATCCTAATTCATATTCATAACATTCATAGACTTCCTGTGGGCATCCATGTTTTGTTTTTTTTTTATCAGCAAAAGGAACACGTTTGGATCAGAACTCAGGAGAATCAGCTTGGGACTTCATGAGTTCTGCTCATGAAGAAGTCTGAAGTCATGAAGTCATGAAGAGTTCTGCTCATAGAATATTTGACAGCATGAGATGAATATCAGAAATCCAGATGATTCAAAGTCTTCATTTACGTGTTCTTCTTACTGTATGTTAAAGATCATGTTAGTCTGTCATACATGAGAACATGTAACGTGGCAGCAAACACACACAGCAACAGCAGCAGCAGCAACAAACACGCTGAAATGCAGCATCAGCAGCAAACACACTGAAACATGCTGCAGCAGCAAAAATGCTGAAACATGCAGCAGCAAATATGCTGAAATGCGTTGCATCAGCAGCAAACACTGAAACATACAGCAGCAGCAGTAAACATAATGAAACATGCTGCAGCAGCAAACACTGCAGCAGCAAACATACTGAAAGGTGCAGCAGCAATGAGACATGCTGCAGCAAGCCTGCTGAAATGTGCTGCAGCAGCAAACAAGCCGCAGCATCCTCGATCTCACATGACACAACCTGTAGCACAACAAATGGAAACTGTGTGCGTGCGTTTGCATGTGTGTGTGCATGCATGTGTGTGTGCATGTTCGCATTAGCATCCACCTCATTGTTAGACAGTCATCCTCTGCATGTTTGGTGAAGATCAATGAAGAGTTCATCTGCTCCGAGGATGCATTCATACATGCATGCATGCACTCACACATGAACACACACACACACGCTCATGCACATACACACATGCACACAGAGTGGTGCAGAGCTGCTGGGTTGAGTTGTGACATCGCTGGCAGCATGAGGAGTGAGGCTGTCTGGTCTCAGCGTGTAATAACCATGATGATGATGATGATTAGCGTGTTTAGATGAAGCACAGCAGATGTTGTACTATAGTTTAGCATTAATAACGTTCAGATGGATTATCTGTGATCTGACATATGATGATTATTCTTTCTTTATTTTTGGGTTGTGAAGAATTAAACACTGAAGTTGATCTAAACTGATTTTCTCTGAGTTTTCATTTACAAACATGGAAATGTGATGTGTTTTCATTGTTTTATGTTTTTTACAAAAAACTAATAGATTACTTAAAGGACTGCAATAGACTGGCGATCTGTTCAGGGTGTACCCCGCCTCTTGCCCTATGACCTCTGGGATAGGCTCCAGCCCCCCCTGTGACCCTCAACAGGACAAATAGGTACAGAAAATGGATGGATGGATTACTTAAAGGAGCATACTGGTAGTTTTCAATGTTTGAACCCAATAAATATAACGATACGTTTCATAAAAAACCAGCATTGATATGACTGTGTGTGTCTGTCTGTCTGTGCACACTGGTATTCATCACATGGGAACAACAATCTGTTTCCACAGCCATGTCATGGATCACCTCCACCTCTGGAATAGGGAGGAAACATCAGATATCCATGTGGAAATGCACTTTATATAAAAACAGGAAGTCATTCCTTTGGCCCCTAACACATTACACATCAGCTTTGTGTGTGTGTGTGTGAGTGTGTGAGGATTGTCAGATAAGCAGCTCAGAACTTCTGCAGAGAAGCAAAAGTGGATCACAAGTTAAACATATTAGTACGATAACAGATAAACAGCATTCAACCTACTAATGAGGTTATTTGCTGTAATTACTTATTAGGCCAGCTAGTTATCTGTAATTAAACACAGAGGCTAAATGTAGCCAATCAGCAGGGTTTTACTGCTGCAGGTCGTTAGCTGTTCGTTACGCTGAGGTGGAACTCAGAGTTCATTCAAACTAATAATTACAGCTGAAACTTTAGCCTAATTTGTTGCTATTCATGTCTTTCACTGAAAGCAACAATAATCAAACTCCTGCATTCTAAATTTTCCTTACACAAAAGCACAAAAGTGTTATTAGCAAAATGTACTTAAGTATCAAAAGTACTCGTGCGGAATGGCTTCCTTCACAATGTTTTACAGTCTGTGTATATAAAAATTATGTTGTAGTCTAGAGGTGGAGCTAATTTTAACTACTTTATATGTTGCTGGTTAGTTTATAACAATATATGATATTTTTTAAGTATTCTATGTTTTGTGTATAAAATTTGACTGTGTCAAGTAACTAGTATTTAAAAAAAAATGTATTTAGATAATTTTTTTAAACATGCAGGATAAAATAAAATTTAAAAAAGGTCATCATAATTGTCAATAAATTATATATAGATATGACCCATAAATAGTCACTGATACACATGTATCATGCCAGTCACTTCATGCACATTTGAGAAATTTCCACAGAGGTGCCCAGACCTGCCTGATTTATTTTGGAGATCCTAAATTAACTTCTCCAATGACAGCAAATTAGCCACCTGATCAGAAGGTATCTGTGGGGATACCCTCAAAATAAGAATACATTTTTTAGCCAAGTAAATAAGAAAATTCAACATGCAGTCAATTTTAGGGCTGACAACCAACTCAGTTTTATAGTTCAACAGGTATATAAGAGGTGGCAAATTAAAACTGATCAATAAACCATATTTTCAGACAATCCCAAAATGTATGCATCCATGTACCCATTTCCAATTTAAAGCAAAGTGGGGACACATTAGGATACATCTTATTAAGGCGAACTGGTGAGATAAGTGATAAGTGAGATAAATCCGTTATATAAATTTGTAATTTTGTTCCTGTAAAGAGTTAGATGTGGATTTCTGAAAGACACCTTTACATTTTGAAAGCCACATTTCATCAGAGAAAGTCTGGCCCAAGTCTCTCTCCCAAACCCTCCTTGAAGGGTCATAAGATGGAGAGGATATAGATGACAACAATGCATACAAATCTGAAACCTTCCCTTTCAAAACTCCTGGAGAAAGCAGCCACTTTTCAATCAAAGCGAGCTCTGAGTGTATTTTTCCCTTGTTTCATTGCAGCCTTAAAGTGCTGTAATTGGAGAAATGAAATTCATTTTTGAGTACCTCAAAGGTCTTAAAGATACTATCTGAAAATAGATTATTGATATTTAAGATACCCTTCCTCATCCAAGTTAGAAGACCAATGTACCCGAGAGAAGTGGGAAGATCAGGGTTCAAAGCAATGGGGGTCTGCAGGGTCAGGCTTTCTGAAAGATTAAGGTATTTTCTAACGTCCTCCCATACCATAAGAGTATTAGATCAAACAAAATGATCTGCTATGGGTTGGATTTTCTTTACATTATTAATAAATGGAAGAGAAGATAATGTCTTCGGAGCACAAATAAAGGATTCAATACTGACCCACAAAGAGTCTACATCATTTAAGGACCACCTCATCGTGTGTTTAATTTGGGCAGCCCAGTAATAGAGCTGCATGTTTGGCAGGGACAGACCACCTAATTCTCTGGTTTTGAGGAGTGAAGCAAATTTAATTCTGGGTTTGTTTTTATTCCAGATGAATCTCATAATGGAATCATTAAGGCCTTTGAAGAAATGTGAAGTTATAACAAGGAAGGCATTGAAATAAGTAAATCAAACAGGTAACACATTCATTTTGGCAATGTTAATTCTCTCCCCCTCCCCCCCTNAAAAAAAAAAAAAAGATATTGGTAAAACCTTCCATTTGGACATATCCTGCTTGAGCCTTGTAATTAACAGTGAATAATTCATGGTAAATAAGTCATTTAAGTCAGGGGTTATATGTATACCCAAATACTGAAACCCTGAGTCTGCAATTTAAAAGGGGACTGTAACTTAACTGTGTCAGGAACATAAAAATATAGTGCCTGGGATTTAGCCAAATTTTTTTATATCCATAAAGTTGACTATAATGAGTGATCGTCTCCAGAATGTTAGAAATGGATGTTTGGGGCTTTTCAGATATGAAAGAACATCATCTGCATAAAGTGATAAACGGTGTTCCTGCTCTCCTACTTTTATGCCATAAATATTTTTATGTTTTCATAAAAATATTTATATTGTTTTCAGCCAACAGTTCAATAGCTATGGCAAATAAAAGTGGAGATAGGGGGCAGCCCTGACAACAACCTCTATAAACTGAAAATTTATCTGATAAAAAAACCAATTTGTATTTATAACAGTCCAAGAACCACAGTAATGAAGTTTAACCAATGAAATAAATTTAGGACCCAGCTTTACTTTTTCTAGAACTGAGAATAAAAAGCCCCATTCAACCCTATCAAACGATTTTTCTAACAATTTTATATTCTACATTAAGTAAACTGATTGGATGGTATGAACCTCAACTTAAAAGGTTTTTGTCTTTTTTTCAAAACCAAATTCATGGAGGCAAGCTTCCATGATTCAGGAATAAAGTTGTCTTCTAAGAAGTTATTAATTACAGGCAACAAATTAGATGAAAGTTCTGGCCAACATTTTATATATATATCTATATATAGATATATATAGATATAGATATATATATATCTATAGATATATATATATATAAATTCTAATGGGAAGCTGTCCAACCCTGGGGCTTTTCCTGATGGCATGGATTGAAAAAAATTCTTCCTTAGTAAAAGGAGTATAAAGGAGAGATTGGTTATCTTCGGGGGATGACTGAAAGAGAGATTTTATCCAGAAAAGTGGAAAAGTCTGGGTACTGTTCAGCACAGGTATATAGGTTCTCATAAAAATTTCTGAAAGTATTATTAATTATAATTGGATCATAAGAGGTGTTCCCTCAAAGGTTTTGATGGCTTTGATAGATCTCTCAGTGCGTTCAGAATTAAGTTGATATGCAAGAAGCTGGCTTGGTTTGTTCCCATATTGGAATTTCTGCCCACTGAAGGATAATTTCTGTACATACTCAGAGTATTTCATATTTAGTTTAGTTTTAGCACTAATTAGCAGATTCTAATTATTATAAATGGGAACAGCTTTATGAAGCTGTTCCAATCGCTTGACATCTTAAAAACCTTTTCTGCTTTTATCTTTTAATTTTTTAAGCCAAGCAGTGTAAGAAATAATGTTGCTTTGCAGGGTGGCCTTAGCTGTATCCCATGATAGCATTAGATACAGAGGATAAATTATTATCCTGCCAGTACTGACATATATATATATATATATATTTTTTTTTTTTANTTTTTTTTTTTTAATGAATGAGCAGAAGTCATCGTCATGCAAAAGTGAACTATTAAATCTCCAATGTGGGGTTCTTAAAAATTATGTCAGATATTTCTATGTACACTGGGCTGTGGTCTGACAGCACAATCAAGCCTGTTTCACATGATGACACATGGTTAATAAATCCAGAAGGTAAAAAAATAAAAAATAAAAAAATAAAAAAATAAAAATAAAAATCCAATCTGGAATAGGAGTTGTGAGGGGTTGAGTAAAAAGTGTAGTCTTTAGAATCAGAATCAGAATCAGAAAGAGCTTTATTGCCAAGTGTGCATGTGCACACAAGAAATTTTTCTTGGTGAACTGAAGTCTGCAGTACACATATATAAATATAAATATATAAATACAATATCAAAATATACATATTTACAGATGTGTAGAATGAATAATTAATTTGCATAAGAAATAATATAATCCATATTACAGAGTGGGAATATTGTGTGATTATATCACACACTGTGACTGCACTAGGAGAGGCCTTGTGTTTAATTGTTGGTGAGGGAGATGTCCTGTGGAAAAAGCTGCTGTTGTGTCTGGATGTTCTGGTGCTCAGTGTTCTGAAGTGCCGACCGGAGGGCAGCAGGCCAAAGAGGCTGTGGCTGGGTGTGAAGGGTCCAAAATGATTTTTCCTGCCCTTTTCCTTATTCTGGAAGAGGACAGGTCCTGGAGGGTGGGCAGGGGAGCACCAATAATCCTCTCAGCAGTCCGGACTGTCCGTTGTAGTCTTCCTATGTCTGATTTGGTAGCTGAGCCAAAGCAGACAGTCAGTGAAGTCCACAGAGCAGACTCAATGACAGCTGAGTAGAACTGAATCAGCTCCTGTGGTAGGTTGAACTTCCTCAGATGGTGAAGGAAGTACAGTCTCTGCTGAGCCTTTGACATGGTAGTACCCAGGAACTTGAAGGACTCAGCGACGGCCACAGTGCTGTTCAGGATGGTGAGGGGGAAGAGTTCTGGGGTGTTTTTTCTGGAATCACACACAGTTTTGAGTGTGTTCAGCTCCAGGTTGTTTTGTCTGCACCTTCTCAATCTCCTTTCTGGATGCAGACTCATCGTTGTCCTGGATAAGGCCAACGACTGAGGTGTTATCTACATCTGTTATCTACATCTGTCATCTTTACTTCCTGGATGCAGCTCCCTCCAAATGTCCACTACACCTAATTCTTGACACATATTTTGTAAGGTTCATAAAGAACACGTATTTGATTTTACTGAAGAAGACCTATCTAGTTTATCATCCAGAACACAACTAAAATCACCAGCCATAATGCCCACACCTTTACAATACTGGTAAAATTATCTATCTATCTATCTATCTATCTATCTATCTATCTATCTATCTATCTATATATATATATATATATATATGTAACATAATGTGATGTCAGCATAATATAACATAACGTGATGTCAGCATAATGTTATGAAGCGCCGTATAGGGCAAAAATCACGTTTTGTTCACACACGCTGGTGTCACCATGCATATTGTACTAACAAGCACATATCGCACACATACACACTAGTGTAACCACACACACACAATGGTATGATCATGCATATCGCATCATGTTTCGTTCACACACACGCTAGTGTCACCACGCATATTGTACTAACAAGCGCATATCGCACACATACACACTAGTGTAACCACACACACACAATGGTATGATCATGCATATCGCATCATGTTTCGTTCACACACACGCTAGTGTCACCACGCATATTGTACTAACAAGCGCATATCGCACACATACACACTAGTGTAACCACACACACGCAATGGTATGATCACATATCGCATAGACACTACTACGCGTGCAGATTATACAGGTGTGAATGAGAGCTCATCACACTATATTGTATGAGACGATACATGTGTGAATGAGAGATCATCATGTATGTGTGTATGTGTGAGTTAATATATGTCTGTATGAGAGACGATACATGTGTGAATGAGAGATCATCATGTATGTGTGTGTGAGTTAATATATGTCTGTATGAGAGACAATACATGTGTGAATGAGAGATCATCATGTATGTGTGTGTGTGTGAGTTAATATATGTCTGTATGAGAGACAATACATGTGTGAATGAGAGATCATCATGTATGTGTGTGTGTGTGAGTTAATATATGTCTGTATGAGAGACGAAAAATGTAAGTTAATCTCTAAATTAAATTTTTTTTCCTTTCATTTAGCATATTCTAGGTATCTCCTCTAAACACCCCAGTGCCAGTTTACCAAAAATTTATTTGTTTGTTTTAATTGTAACTGATAACTGACAGTGATGAAATAAAGTAATTATAAATAATAATAATAATAATAATAATAATAATAATAATAATAATAATAAATAAAGTAAATTTCATTGTAATCCAGGTAACTATATAAGACAACTACATCCTACTTTATTGCGCCACTCGTAAAGGCTGTGGTGGAATTTCAAATACTGTTCCATTAAGTTGGTACCCTAATACTAATCATCTCAAATATTGAACAATCTCAAATATACAGATACTAGCTAAGGCTGACCTCAGCTTTGTGTGTAATACTGTAGTGTAACATCAACAATAACTAGCAGCCAAATAAATCTCTACACATTATGCTTTTATTCTGGTTTTTGCTTTTTCTTGTGCTTCCAGGTTTAGCCCCACCTCTTCTGTAACATTATTGCCTCTCACACACACTAGTATAATTGTCTCTCATTCACACGTATTATCTCTCAAACAGACAAGTATGCTTGCTACCTCTCACACTCACTATGATGGTCTCTCATTCACACATGTATCGTTGTCTCTCATACAGACAGGTATGCTACCTCTCACACACACTAGTATTGATGAGCTCTCATTCACACATGTAATCTGCACGTGTAGTAATGTCTATATGTGGTTATACTATAGTGTATGCACGCTTTCATGTATGTATTTGTGTGGCTATACTATAGTATATGCGCGCTTTCATCTATGTGTGTGTGTGGTTATACTATAGTATATGCGCATTTCATATAGATGTGTGTGCGATATGAGGTTGTTAGCATGTGTGTGAACGAAACGTGATTTTTGTCCTATACGACAGTTCATATAATTTAACAACGTGACATCAGCATAACATAACACAATATATATATATACAGTATATATATACATATATATGTACATATATATAGGCATATATATGTACATATATACATACATAACATAACATAACATAACACAGTATACTGTATATACATACATATACACATACATACACACATATATACATATATACACACACACACATATATATACACACACATACAGTATGTATATATTTATATATATATAGTGTTACGTTACGCTGTCATCACGTTATGTTACATTACGCTGACATCACGTTATGTTACATTACGCTGACATCACGTTATGTTATGTTACGCTGTCATCACGTTATGTTACGTTACGCTGACATCACATATGTTCCGACTGATTGTGATATAGTGAGGTTGAGCTGCTGGTGAGCAGAGGAGCTCACAGGTCCACTGCTGGCTAATCTAGCTTTAATCAGCATGTGGAATGACAGTGATGGCACGATGGGCACGTGATGGGCAGGCCCATGATGAACCTGTAGGGGTGGAAGCCACTTTCTTTTATGACAGTTTTCTCCTGTTTTCTCCATTTCCAGGCCACAGTGCTATACTAATTGACAATTTTAATCTTTTCTGGAGCCGCCCATCCTTCTTCAGGAGAGAAGAAGCCCTCTGGGGTAGGTGCATGTGTTTTAACAGACAACAAATTTTTCACTGTTTATACTGCCCATTCATCTCCTCCAGAGTTGGTCAACGGAAGGTCTTCTTACCTCAGCCTGTACTTTCTCCTGCTACTGTCCCCATGTGGACAGCTGATCTGAGCTGATGTCCCTGCTTCTAATTGTTCTTCACATCTTATTACTTCTACACGTCTCCTCCTTTATTAGTACAGATAACAGTTCTTTTATATCAGAAACATCCTAAGCTGTCAGACCCTCCCATCATTTCTACCATTCCAATACATATAAGCAGTAGATTACATAAACACTCTAATGCATTTAGATACAGGAATATAAATAACTTATAAATGATTCAGACTTCTGGGTCTCTTCTACTTACAATCATACTTCATTAAAGTTAGGTTTTCAGATAACCAGGCTTTCATTTTAAACTAATATTGTGTCTCATCTGGGTTAGACTTTTTAGTCAAGTGTCAAGTCAAGTTATAGTGTTTTAGTCAAAACATTTTACAAAATAATATCTCAGAAATATGCAGTTATATCAAAATGTCAACAAGTACATTTCAACATACTTTTATGACTCATTTACAGATGAAATTACAAATGTGTGACATGAAAATAAAAAAAAGCTGCTGTTTACGTATGTGATATTTTTACATTTTTGATGTGATTCGCCTGCTGTGTGAAATCAAACTTTCAGATTCCGTGTTCTTCATCGTGTGACATGCTAACCATCATGTGCTCACACAAGTCTGCAGGTTTATCAACTCTGATTTTCGTTAATAATCAGTTGCTGCAGTGAGATCATCACAGATAAGATGATTCAGGAAGAGTCTGATACAATAACTCTCTGATTTATTTCGCTGAACATATTCCATGTTTGTCGTACGTTTGTCTGTTAATATTTGATGATTTAAAAAGCTAAAAACTCCAAATTCATTTCCAGACAAATTTATGAGATTTTCACCTGCAGGAATGGAAACATGATTCATCTGATTCCTTAATGATTCCTTATTGATTTGGTCAGAAATGAACAAATGACTGTATGATAATAATTCCATTGCAGGATCATGTTTCTGACTCACAAGCATGATTATAAGTATTCATCATGTATTTTATGCTTTCCACCTCTGTCTCTCTTTTCCCATCCCCCTCTCTTTCTATTTATCTGTTTGCTTTGAAGGGAGGAAATGTGCACTTTTGCACAAGCAACAGAACAGGAGAAAGAGACAGAGAGAGAGAGAGGGGAGGGGGGGTGTTGGCTCTCCTCCTCTGTATGTTTCCTCTCGTCAGTTTTCCTGTTGTTGGCGTTTTGATGTGATTTGTCGTCTTTTATCCGTCTGTTCTTCTTCTTCATTTATTCATTCATTCTTTTTTTTTTTTTTTTTTTTTGATGTGATGGATTTCAGGATTCTCCTGATCATTTCTGCTCTTTTCCTGATGATGGCCGGTAAGTTCACTTTATTTTTGTTTTTTTAAATCAAAAGCGCCATTTTTTACATGATAAGGTGAAAGAGCTTGAACACACACACACACACACACACACACACACACACTAAACATGAAAAATGACCACGAGAACGTACAAATATGTCTGAAAATATTTCAACAAAGCTGAAAATAACAGCTGACTTTATAAAAATTAAAATATGCACAACAACAAAAAAAAATTTGCTCGTTTTAAAGTATGAAAAAATTAACAGCATGTATGATTACATGACGCAGAATTTCAAGTGTAGAATGTGGAATATTACACATGAAGACCGGAAGCCAAAAGGACTTGATCCAGTTCAGGACACTGAACGCTCCATGTTCAGATTCACGATAAACCTCAGCAATAATTTTCAGCTAATTTTCATAGTGCTGCCTTCATGAACAGCTCGGATATTTGTGTTTGGCAAACATTATGTTTGTGTCAGTTCAGTTTAAATTCACTTTACTTTGGAAACAGGATTCATCATTGAGTTTTAATTAACTAAGTAAGTTTTGCTCTGGTCTCAGTTTTCATTAACATTATTACATCTTAAAAAATTTAACCTTTAAAATTAATATTTTTATCTCCACCAAGGAGGTCATGTGATCACCTGCATTTGTCTGTCTGTTCGTTAGCAGGAAATCTCAAAAAGTTATGAACAGATTTGGATGAAATTTGGGGGACAGGTAGAAAATGTGAAGAGGAAGACGAGATTAAACTTTGGAGGTGAATGACCTGATGGTGGCGCTGCAATAACCACTTTTACATGTTAGCCTAAAACTTTTGAACTGTAAGTCATAGAATCCAAATTCTTTTTTCCTGGATTCTTTGAATCTATCTATTTCTGCCTGTCTAGATTTTATACCATTTAAAAGTTTGTCCTAAATTGTCTCCTGTATCTCCTCCTACAATTTTGGCTCAATTAACATAAAATCTTGCCTGTAGAATGTCTGGACCAAATTGGTAAAAAAAAAAAAAAAAAATTTACNTTTTTTTTTTTTTTTTTTTTTTTTTTTTTTTTTTATATTCTTCACCATTTTGCTACATTTGGCTGCCAAAGTTGTATGCATACTTATAAAATCCTCTGCTGCCTTCTTGCTTTAGCGACAAAGCTGCAATATTGGTAGGTACATTTCAGTATCAGTTAAATATTGACCATGATTCATCTTCACAAAACTTCTGAATGGAAAAAAAGGAGGAGTCATTTATTGAAATGATCTTTATTTATGGGAAAGTATTTCCCATAAATAAAGATATTTATGTGAATAAAGGAGGAGTAACAGTTTGAGCTTCTCATGTCTAAACTTGCAGGAAAAATGGAGGAAATAAATCATTTATAGTTTTGATATGAAAACAATATGAAGCAATAAAATATGTGGAATAAAACATGCAGGAAACAGCAGTTAATATTTAATGCTGACATATGATAGATTTTAAAGATAAATATGTTTGATGTGAACAAACAGCAGCAAACAGCTAATTTCTGACATTTTCCCCTCAATGATTTCAGATTTCAGATCAGGCTGTGACTGATGCTTTCGCTCGTACTTTTTTTTTTTTCACATTTGTAGCCGAGAATATTTCTTATTGCAGCTAATCTGAAAGTGTAAAAGCTTTTTTGAAATTTTTTGGGTTTTTCGCTGAAAATGTGTTTGTCTCTGCAGCTAAACTGAAGCTCAACATTTTTTTGCCCCCAGTAACAAAACTGAACATGTTTCTGATCAACACATCCATGAAAATACACAAACAGGTTAAATATTAAACCTTTAAAGATGATATATAATCACGCCATAAAAACTCTGGACAGGAAGCTGATTCGATTTCACCATTTTCATATTTTGAAGGAATGGAAAGTTTAAAGTTTTGGTAATTTCATTAAATTCGCAAAGCTAGTTTTTAAATGTTTATGTGATGAGGCTCCACAGGTCCTGGTGGTGAATCCTCTCTGGGTTTCTGCTCCGTTACTCATGTTCCAGCATCAGAACCTGTTTAGTAAAACCTGCTTTGGACAGAATTCTCTGTTCAGGGCTTCATGTCAGGAACTTAATACCTGCAGAGCTAAAGCTGGATCATAACTGGGACTGTTTCAAATCTAAGCTGAAACAGGATCTGAAGGGAGGTCATCATGGGTGATCAGGAATCTTTTATTTTGTCTGTGTTTCAAGGATTTTATTAATTTATAACAAACTGTGATGGAATATTGCTCTGGTTTTATTGCTATACTTTGGTTACTTGTATGAGTGTTTGTATTGTATTTTAATATTGTATTATAGGCTATGCATTTGGTTTATTGTAGCTGTATTTCTCTAAAAGCCCATCTAGGGACAAGTATTGCAAATTAGCCTCACCTTAAAATTCTAAGATATGCAACATTAGTTTACTCTGTCCCTGTCCAAATAAACATATAAATAAATAAATATGTGTGCTCTCATGCTGACAAATTTTCCGATCACGTATGTTTACATGGAAGTAATAAAGAGAGGACGCTCTCTCCTCTGTTGATGCAGTAAACACATATATACATGAGTGTGTGTTTCTTCCTCTGTCATGCTAAGTTAAGCCTGATGAGCCAGTCATCCAGGGTCCTATGGGTGGCACCCTGATGATCAGGTGATCAGGTTGGTCTGCTGTCTGCATGGATTTCACTTCCTGTTTGTGGTCTGGAATCCTTTAAAGGTTTGCTGGTCTCAATGAACCCAACGTGCATCATGTATGTACTTTCCATCAGCAAACCATCGTTGTGGCTTTGAACATGTTTAGCATCCACATGAAGCTGGTGGTTTTAATGAGAACATATATGCAGCTCATTCCTGTAACACCACACATGTAATCCAGCATATCATCTTCTGTGTACGCATGTCCGTCTCCCAGAATCAGAATCACTGAACACGTCCACTGCTGTCCAGACTGCCCCGCCCCCCTCCATCACCAGCAGCTGTGCTTGTGCCTGCACCAGTACGTCGCCTGCTGTCCCCTCCTCTAAGCCCAGCACCCCTGCACCCGTCCTGGGCATCTTCACTGTCGAGTGGAAAGATAAGTCCTGCAAGGGACGTGTCCTCCTGTCCCTCCGAAACTCCACCTCCTTGCCTGTCTGCTCTGACAGTCAGAGATACGTGCAGACGTTTCTGCACGAGGCGTGTCACATCACAAATCAGTGTGACAGCACGCCGACGTGGGAGAAGGGGACGGAAACACAGCAGGGTTATGAGATCACTGAAGATGGAGTGAAAGAAGGGAGGAGCTGCAGGGCCCTGATGGTCACATGCTCAGGTAGGTCTGCGTCTGTGTGGACGTCACTTCCTGTTTGTTTACCTGCTCTGACATGTCACCACATTTTATTCTGATATTAATAAGCTACAAATATCCACACATCTCCACGTCTTCCTGAAACCTTCTAACACAAGCTGCTTCAGCTGACTTCCAGACGAATGACCAACACGCATCAGCAAACATCAATTTGGCTTTGAACACGTTCAGCACCAACTTACCACCACCAGCATCCAAACACGGTTCACCAACATATAAAACACATATGAAGCATATATGCAATACATATTACAACACATATACAGCACGTATACAACACATATACAGCGCTTATTCAGCACATGTACAGCACATATACAACACATAAATACAGCACATATTCAATATATATACAGCACATATACAACACATATACAACACATGTACAACACATATTCAATATATATATACAGCACATATATAGCACATATACAGCACATATACAACACATATACAGCTCGTATATAACACATGTACAGCACATATTCAATATATATACAGCACATATACAGCACATGTACAGCACATATTCAATATATATACAGCACATATACAACACATATACAGCTCATATATAACATGTACAGCACATATTCAATATATATACAGCACATATACATCACGTGTACAGCACTTATTCAGCACATGTACAGCACATATACAGCACTTATTCAATATATATACAGCAAATATACAGCACATATACAACACATATACAGCACTTATTCAATATATATACAGCAAATATACAGCACATATACAGCACATATTCAATATATATACAGCACATATACAGCACATATACAACACATATACAGCACGTATTCAATATATATACAGCACATATACAGCACATATACAACACATATACAACACATATACAGCACATATTCAAGATATATAGCAAATATACAGCACATATACAACACATGTACAACACATTCAATATATATATATACAGCACATATATAGCACATATACAGCACATATACAACATATACAGCTCATATATAACACATGTACAGCACATATTCAATATATATACAGCACATATACAGCACATGTACAGTACATATTCAATATATATACAGCACATATACAACACATATACAGCACATATACAACACATATACAGCTCATATATAACACATGTACAGCACATATTCAATATATATACAGCACATATACATCACATGTACAGCACATATTCAATATATATACAGCACATATACAGCACATATACAACACATATGCAACACATGTACAGCACATATTCAATATATATACAACACATATACAGCACATATACAACACATATACAGCACATATACAACACATACACAACACATATACAGCACATATACAACACATGTACAACACATATTCAATATATATACTGTACAGCACATATACACCACATATACAACACATATACAGCACATATATAACACGTGTACAGCACATATTCAATATATATACAGCACATATACAGCACATATACAACACATACACAACACATATACAGCACATATACAATACATGTACAGCACTTATTCAGCATTTATACAACACATATATAATGTATACAGCACTAATCCAGCATATATACAACACATATACAGCATATATACAGCACAAATACACAACACATATACAGTTCATATGCAGGTTGTCAGCACACTGCAGATCTGGATTCCTTTTCTCCTGTTTCACTAGACAACATCACTGATTTGTTTAGCAAAATAAAACCTTCATCAGGTCCTGTAGATGTTCTTCCTACTGCACTGTTTTCAAAGCTTTTTGATTGGTTTTGAAGTCCTCCTTGATAAATCTGTCTCTTTTAACTGGCTCTGTTCCTAGATATTGGAACCATGTTTTTGGAAATGTGGATAAAACATTCTAGTCTCCAAGAATATACAACAGGGCAGAAATCAAAACTAAGCCCTGTTACATCTTTAATATAATTATGAATTTTTGTTTATTGTCTATTTTTGTCTATTGTATTTCAGGGTATGCCCACAACACATGAATCAAAGTATCTTCAGATCTCTTACATTTCCAGCATGCCTTTAAGTTTAATAAACCCAATCTAAATAACCTGCATGGTTTTCAGTAAAACCGATGTAATATTTTAAACTGTATCAGTCTTACCCTTAAGTCTTGATACCCTTAAGTTTCTTGATAGATTGCGACCATTAGCACAAATTATCTCCCAGTTTCATCAAAAGAAACCCCCAAATCCATTTCCCATTCACTTTTGAGAGATGTCATGAATTTATTTCCCCCCATCACCCATCAGCAACCTGTAGTACTTAGAAAAAAAAAAAAAGATATTGTAACTATGTTACTGTTAAACCATTGATGAAGAAACCAAACCTCGACCCCTCTCTACATGAAAACTACAGGCCTTTATCTGAGCTGCCTTTCTGGATAAAGCTTCTGGAAAAGGTTGTTGCCATGCAGCTTATCTTTTTTGGAGAGGCATCTGTGATAAATTTCAGTCAGGTTCTTGTAAATCCACTGAGTGGTAAGTCATCTAAATACAGCTCAGCATGTTCTGTCCAGCATTCGACTGAAACGGCTCTTCTTAAGGTTGTGAATGACATCATGATGGTGGCAGATACTCATGACTTTTCTGTGTTGGTCTTATTAGATCTCAGCTCGGGCTTTGATACCATCCATCACAGAATCTTGATTAATAGGTTATAGTATTTTCATCTTACCTCGCAGAGTTTCTTGTTTCTGTTAATCAGTTCAAAGCTGCCTGGTCATCATGATGTTCCACAGGGTTCAGTTTTGGGACCTCTTCTGTTCACCTTATATATGCTTCCTCTTGGACAGATAATTAACCGTTTTAAGAACATTTCTTACCATATTTTTTGCTGATGATATACAGTTCTGTTGTTCCTTCAGACCTACATAAACTTGTTGATCTGAATGAATGTTTGACTGTCATCAAGCATTGGTTGGCTGAGGATTTTCTGCAGTTAAATGCAGATAAATCAGAGACTGATTGTTTCTCCTGACAGATCACAGATGATTCTCCTGAGGATCACAGAGTGTATCGGGTCCTTTGGCTCTTCTGTTAAGTCTCGCTTGCGTAACTTTAGAGTCATCCTGTCTTTAGATTGTCATGTCAGTCAGCTGACCTTCTTTGTGAGGAACATCTTTAAGATCAGTCGTGTCTCAGCTGAAATGGAAATTCATGCTTTTATTTAACCTCAGTTAGACTGTTGTAATTCCCTTTTCATCTGTCTTAATCTTTAAATTGTCTCCAAACTAGTTGTGTCTCCTAGTTATTTGTTAGATTTGTGGATCTTTTGTTTATCAGGTCATCTGGTTCCTTTACACGATCCTTTAAGGTGGAATTGCTCTTTTTGTAGCTTTTGTACAGTTCTGGTTACAGAATCTCTCCACCTCCCTACACTCCTATTTGGAGTCTAATTCATTTGACAAAAAAGAGAGAAAACACACAATAAACTAAGTTAAAGATGAATTTGATTAGTAGCATTATTATTATTATTATTATTATTATTATTATTTTTCAGATTTTCTATAGATATCACGATAATATTGTTATCATAATTCTTTTAGCCACAAAACTTCTTATCCTAACTTTTAGAGCCTTACATGGTCCGGCTCTCTGGTACATCTCAGACCTTTTACAGACCTGCACCTCCAGTCGGTCCCTTTGGTCTTCAGGTCAGAGGTCATCGCGTTTTCCAGGCCGTAACTCCTAAACTCTGGAATGATTTCCCTCCCGCCTGCTGTTCCGTTGATTCTGAAGATGTCTGAAGACATTTGTGCAGCATCTGACTTTCATGTTTTTATGGTTTGATGTCTCTGGTT
>VXCM01004113.1:65000-95000 GCA_014773175.1 Lucifuga dentata
AAATATTTGCTTTGTTACCTTTTTGTATTTGTGTACTAATTTCGTCATTACATCCCCAGAAAGACAGTCTAAACATTTTTGTTTTGAGGAGAGAGAACATGGTTTTGAGTGCAGTGTTTCATTATACCAGAGATTTGTGGAGTTTTGATGAAATGGTTGATGCTTTTCAGTTTTTGTTTAGAGTTTTGAGAAATTGAGCTGTAGTTTCAGGAAATGCATTTAAACGATTGAGAAAAATGTAAACTGTCTTTCTGGGGATGCAATGATGAAATCAGTGCATAAATACAAAAAGATCCATCCATCCATCCATTATTGTCCGTTTATCCAGGTCTGGGCCACGGTGGCAGCAGACTAAGCAGCCCGGCCCACTTCCTGTCCCTGCCCCAGCCAGGCCCTCTAACTCTGACACCCACATGGACTCTCTCTCAAATACAAAAAGGTAACAAAGCAAATATTTGTTTGTTACTCTAAGACAGTAAAATGATCAGCTGAATGAACTGACTGCAAAAAAAAAAAAAAAGTTTTTCGTAGGTCCACAAAAAATAAAAATATAAAATTCAGTGAAACAGATCTACATGTAAAGTGTCTTCTCCTTCTGCTCTCGCTTTCTCTCTGTTCTCCATTTTTTCTCCAGCACAGCAGAGGTCAGAGGTCACCTGAGGCTCTTTATGCTCTGACACATGACTGAAGTGTTTTGCTAATTGAGTTTGAACAGGTGAGAAGTGAGTCAGACTAACTGGTGATCGGGCATTTTGAAGGTCAGAGTTTTCCAGGTGAACAAAGTGCTAAAAGATGTGATTTGTGTTTAGAGTTTTGCTAAAATGTGATTTGAANTTTCCAGGTGAACAAAGTGCTAAAAGATGTGATTTGTGTTTAGAGTTTTGCTAAAATGTGATTTGAATTTCTGTTTGAGTGAAAACAATGAAATTGTGCTTAGAGTTTAGCAGCATGGAGTCTTATTTTTGATACATGAGCTTCACGTTTTCAGACGTGTGCATAGTTCCAGTTTTGTGTGTACAAGTAGAGATGACTGCTTCATGAATCATTGATTCAAAAAGATTTGATTCTTAGTCCACAAGGCGGTGATCCGGTTCACAGCCGTAACTGAACCACATACTTCCAGTTCATTCCGGTCTGTGATATAAATGAATGAGATTCAATATATTTANGAACCACATACTTCCAGTTCATTCCGGTCTGTGATATAAATGAATGAGATTCAATATATTTATATAGTTTTTCTTTCACAACATCCCATATTTGAGATTAATCAACACACTCTAACTCCAACCATAAAACTAATGTCTGTTTGGCTCAGGAATCTAGTTTGTGTGGCACATACACTGCTTAATTGGCATTTGATGTAGTGTAGGTGAGTGTCCACCAGGGGGCGCACTCACAGACAGTCAAACAGACTCAGAGAACTGTGGAGAATTGTGGAGAAGGTGGAGAATTGCTAGAGCGTATGAGCCGAATGAACCATATGAACCATGAGAGTCGTGAGCTGTATGAGTTGTGAGATAATAATATATTATTATTATTGTTATTATTATTATTATATAATTTATAATAATAATATAATAATTTAATTTAATGATAATCTTGTTGTTAATAGTAAAAGGCCAGCAGTCTGATCAGTGTGTTTGTGTGTTTCCTTTTATTTGTAGATCAAAATAAATATGTTCAGTTTTGTTTCTGGGAGAAAAATGTTGAGCTTCAGTTTAGCTGCAGAGACGAAGATTTTCAAAAAGGATTTTATGTTTCAGATTAGCTGCAATAAGAAATATTTTCAGCTGCAATCGTGAAAAAAATTACAAGTGAAAGCAGCAGTTCTGAAATCTGAAGTTATTCTGGGGAAAATGTCAGAAATTAGCTGTTTGCTGCTGTCAAACATATTTATCTTTAAAATCTACCACACAGTCTGCATATATGTGTTTATGTGTGTGTTTTTGTGTATGATGTGTGTGCTGCAGGTGTGTACGATGTGTGTATATGTGTATGATGTCTGTGTGCGTATGATGTGTGTGTATCTGTGTGTGTGGCAGTGTATATGTGTGTGTGTGTGTTGTTTCAGAGAACAATGACAGATGCGTGCAGATTACAGCTCAGATTATCCAGCAGGATTAACACACAAAGACATGGAGAGAGAGTTAGAATGTTTGCGTGTGTCCTGTCATATGTGTAACAGTGCAGTGTGATTTTATCATGCAGGACTGTCTGAAATTACACCGTATTCACTATATGTTGCACTATTAATGTGTAGTGGTGTCCGAGCATTTAGTGAGGATTGTTAAAGACAGCAGTCTGACACATCACCTCTCATCAGTATTTCTGTGGCTGGTTGCTGATTTAATCACCTTTACTGAGCGATCAGCTACAGCAAACAAACAAGACTGTTAAAACTTTATTACCCAAAATGTAGAAAAAAGTTCACTTAAACACAAGCACAATAAATAGCGCAATAAATCAAATAGTGCAAAGACATGTTTTGCTGTGCCTCTTGTTTCTATCACGTACACAGGAGAGGACAGGTAAGTGGATTTACTGTCTTTTACTGAAGTACACCAGAAAAACACAAAGAATAATCAAGTAATCCGACAGATTACTATAACAACGTATTACAACCATATAAGATGGAAAAAAAACGGGGGGGGGNTTGTTTCGAGTTTTGCAAATGGCAAATTTGCGAGTTTTAAAACTTGAAGTTTTGCCAGTTTAAAAGTCCCTTATGCTTATGATAATGCAATGATTTTGGACTAAAAGCACAAGTATTTCTTTACTGCTAAATCTGATGGAAAAATATAATTTAATAAGTTCATATGTAGCACTGGCCAAAAGTATTTTTGTGTAAACTTTACCAAAGTACCACTCCAAACACAGCAAGATTCATGTGTTGGTGTTTTACAAGTAGTCGAGTATTCGTTCAGAATATTCAACTGTTCTTTAAACTTAAATGTGGATTTCAGAGTAGTAATATAACTACAGTATTTCTACAAATCAGTGTGTATCAAGGTGAAAACCATTTGACCTCTGACCCTACCTCAAAGAAGATGTTTTAACTTCCTGTTTGATCTTTACTAATAATATTGGTATTCTTCTTCAAATCTTAACAATATGTCAAAGCGTCTTCCTACTTAACACTATTAACAACTATTGGCTTTTTTTCAGTTGTACTTACTCTAACACACTAAAAAAATATATGTTGTTGTGTTTGGAGTGGTATTTTAACTCAGAAAGAAAAGTTTACACAAAAATACAGTGCGGTGCAGTACCTTTGGCCAGCGCTGTATTGCATTCAGCCCTGCGATAGCCTGGTGACCTGTCCAGGTGTACCCCGCCTTTCACCCAATGACTGCTGGGATAGGCTCCACCCCCATGACCCTTATCGGGACAAACAGGTACAGAAAATGGATGGATGTACTGCAGACATAGTCACAATGTGAGGTGGTTCAATTCCCATTCTGATTATTTTCCCTTTTTCATTATTAAAAAAAATATTAAGTTATTATTTAAAAAAAAAAAAAATTAAAAAATGATTANCCTTTTTCATTATTAAAAAAAATATTAAGTTATTATTTAAAAAAAAAAAAAATTAAAAAATGATTATTCATCATTAAAAATAAGTTTTATTATTTTTTAGTTGTAGTTTTTAGTCATAGTTTTTACATTCACAGATCTGTCAGTTTAAACAATTTAAAAATTTGTGAGTTTTTAAACTGGCAAATTTGTGAGGTTTTTTTTGCAAGCACATGATCTTACTAAATAATACTTTTCAATTGGATTTAGCAATAAAGAAATACTTGTGCATTTAGTGCAAAATCATCTAATTATCATAAGCATACAGACTTTTAAAAGTGGCAAATTTTCAAGTTTTGAAGCTTGTAAATTTGTAAGTTTAAAAACTCAAAATAATGCCCCTTTTTTTTTTTTTTTTTTTTTTTTTAATCTTTTATGGCCCTAATATGCCATCCTAGATTACAGTCTATAGGCTGGGAACAATCATAAAAGAAAATCCAAAATAAACCCAGCCATGATAGGTTGGGGAATAATTCCAGATAGGCAATCCAGGCAGAAGATGACCCAAAAACAGGCGGGGAATGGCACCAGGAGCAGAGGACTGACGCCAGGCTGGGACGCTCCAGGTAGGAAAGGATTGACATAAAAGCAGGAAGGCTGATGAAAGAATGAAAAACAGGTGAGACAATCAGGTAATAGGAGAAGAAACCCGGCTGGTGTTGACTGGAGGACGGATGGAGAACAAGAGGCTCTGGAATGAGAAAAATAAGGACAGAAATTATTTCTGTGTCATAGAAACAGAAACAACAGAATGTATGATACGATACGATATGATACGATACGATGATACTTTATTCATCATGACGCCATTACACAACCCCGCAGCCTCAGTCAACAATGTTTAAAATTGTAATTGAATTAGGCACAAAATGACTTTTTAAAATGGTTAAGTTTGTGTCAAGGTACTCTATATTGTCTCCAGAGGGTAAGAGCTCATACTCAATGTGGAGAATATGAGATGGATCAGACAACATTTTAGCGCTATTTGTGGGAACCACTAAATTTCTACATGATGAGTTAGAATACTCAAATCAAGTTCATCCCTATCAGACTTGTTACAGTGGTAAAAATAATTTATCGCTTCCTTGGTTTAAAACCAACTTCTTAGTTCACTCTGTCATCTATAGGTCCTGTGTGGCGTGGAATGGACTGCCAGAATTTCTTAAACAACACACAAGTATTTATATTTTTAGGAAACAAATAAGAAATTATTTAAAATGCAAATATGATTGATTTGGTGCTGTTTTTGGGTCATGTTTTTATGATGATATTCATTCTATTTGTATTTGTTTTATTACTATGTTATTGTTAGATTTCTTGTTTGTATGTTTTTAACTCTATTTTTGTTTATCAAATTTTGTGTTTTAAAATGGTTGTAGTTTAAAATTTGTGGTCCCCAGGAAGACCTAGCAACCGCTGAAGAAGGAGCTAATGGGAACCAATAAATAATAAAGACAATAAAGACAATATTTTCTGTGCATGCCTGAGAGCAGACTGCTCATATGTTGACTGGAGGGACTGTCAGTCAATGTATGATCCGTCTGTGCAAAAGAAATAGTTAACGTCCCTGTGACACTTTCATAGTGCTTGTCATTAGTGAGCCATAAAACTTTTCTCAAGCTGCTGTACAGTCATACTGTTAGCTGAAAAACAGATCATTTTGGTAAAACAAATCAAATGTGCACTTTAGTTTATAGAGTTTATAAGTGTTTATAAGAGTTTCTAAGGGTTATGGTCTGGGGGGAGATGCTGTGTGTCTTTGGAAGAGAAGACAGGAGCTTGTTAATAAAATCGATGTCGTCCCAGTTAGGAGCATAGATGTTGACAAGGAGCATGGGTGTTTGAAAAAGAAGCCCAGATACAAGAATGTGTCTCCTGTTAGAATCAGATGTCAGTGAGAGAGAGAGAGAGAGAGAGAGAGAGAGAGAGAGAGAGAGAGGCAGATGTTTCTAGCAGCAGCAGGACGATCAGAGATTAAAACAGATAAAAGTAGAATCTGTCTGTGTGCAGGATGATAGAGAATTCCTGCAGAGAGCAATGACATCATTCTGAGCCAGGACACACGCTAACAACACGCCGTTCAAGAAAACATGTCATACAGAGCTGGACTAAACACATACAGGTGGGTGATATACAGGAGAAAGAGAGATTGTGTGTGTGTCTGTGTGTGTGGGCGTGTCTATATGTGGTGTGTGTGTTTATCTGTGTGTGTGTGTGTGTGTGTGTGTGTGTGTATATATATATATGACATGTATAATAGCTACAAGNTGTGTGTGTGTGTGTGTGTGTGTGTGTGTGTGTATATATATATATGACATGTATAATAGCTACAAGACTTCTCTTGTATATATTTATTTTATATTTGTTGTATTTATGTATGTTATATTTAGAATTTGAAAGCTTGAATGTGTAGTTTTTAACATATTGTACATTACATATAAATGAGTTTAATTTGGATTTGAAAATGACCTGTCAGAGTAACATGTCAGTAACTGAGTAGACATGTTTCATACGTGTGCCCTGCATGTGTTAGTGTGATGGAAGGAGTCAGCTGGTCCAGCGTGAGGAGGAGCAGAGAAGGAGTCAGGGTGCTCCTCTGGATCTTCATCTTAGGTGAGTTTTTACCACGTGTTTATCCTTTATGTATCTAAAAATCTAACACGTTAACATGCACCTCCTCCCCCATGCTCCTCCTCTTTTCATCCAGTCCCTCCAGCACTCCTCCAGCCTCTTCTCCCTCTCTCCCTGCCCGTCCACATGTCTGCCGTCCCTCCTACTTGGCGTGTCCTGCCAGTGTACCGGGCCGAGCTGGGCCCTCTCTTTTCCAATTCCAGCCCGTTCTCTTTTTCCTACAGCCTCCTCATGGTGCCTCCTCCAGGCAGGGCCTCCTCGCCGGGCCTCCACACCTTACCAGGCCTCCAAGCTTCATTTGGTCCTTTTTCAGTCACAGAGGTAGGATGATGATGTCAGAATGAGCTAGAACACTCTGTTTCTGCAGAAACGGTGAGTATAAGGAATATAAGGTGAAGAAGAAATGAAGAAGTTAGAATTTTAGTTGAAGAGTATAAAAACTGTAAAGTGAACTGCAAGAGAAAAGACACTTTGAATGCTCTCTATTATTTTAATGGGAAAATTTTAAATAAAGTTGAAAAAATCTGCATAAGTTGAAGTTGAATATTTTCAAAAGTATAAAAGTCATTAAAATTCTGTTGATAACGGTGAAAGTACTCATCAAGCTGAACTTTATGAAGTTCAGCTTGATGTTTCTACTGAAAGCATGTGGAAGTGCTTGAGTTCAGAAAATTAGAAATTTTGAATACATGTGAAAAATTGGAAATTGTAACCCAAACTTTCTTGAAAAGTGTTAAACTTACAAACAAATGGAATACGTTTGAAATTGTTTAAGGTTTTATGAGTACTTTAAAAAATGAATGACATTTCTAAGTGAAAATGTGAAAAAGCAGGAAGAGCTGAAAGATGGGAAATTTTGGATAAGTTGAAAAATTGGTTTAAAATTCTATTGAATGACGTATTAGGACTTGAGAGTGTAGTTGACTCAAGACTTGACTTGGACTCGAATGATATGACAGCGTAACTGACTTGAAAGTTGACTTGTTTTAAATTGCCTGATAGTTTAATTACTTGACATTTGACTTGGAGTTGAATTGAATCGCTTGAGAGTTGAATGAATTGAGACTTGACTTAGATTGTTGAATGACTTTATTGAATGACTTATGAGTATATTTGACTTGAGCCTTGATTTGACCTCACATTGAATGACCTGAGAGATTAATTAATTGACACTATGGGGGGGGGTAACTATGGTAACTATGTGAGACTGCTGTTCATTGACAACAGCTCAGCTTTCAACACCATAGTCCCCACACCCTGTCCTCCAGGGTTGGATTGGCCATTGGGAGAGGCGGGACTTTTCCCGGTGGGCCGCAACCATTGTGGGCCGGTGGGCTGATGACGGTGGGCAGCCAATGCTGTTCCTGCTCACTGCCCACCGCCCGTCGACAACTTGAATTATCGGTATATAGCTGAACCTACCGTCACACTCCATAACTCAGGCGGTCCCATGAATGAGAAAGCAGAGACAGCGACAAAGTGAAACCAAACTATGGACTCCTGATCTCCCCCCCCAATCTGACCCTGCTGTCCTCCAAACTCCGGGATCTGGAACTCAACACAAGGACTGAGAGAGACTCAGGAGGAGATTTTGTCAGACAATAAGACTTCTCAACAGCTACACATGATGGACCTTCTACTGCTTCCCTTCTCTTCACACACTCCTCTCTACTTCTCACACAATCTCTCTCTCTCTCTCTCTCTCTCTCTCTCTCTCTCTCNCACACACACACACACACACACACACACACACACATGGACGGTCATCTGTACTGCATTTGTACTGTGTACAGCATTATTTTCAACATACAGTATTTATTGATACTCATGTAATACATTAATAGATTGTATACTTATTTTTTTCTTAATTCTTAATTTTGCTCTTGTTGCCTTATCCTTATTTTTATTTTGATTTATTTTGTTATATTTTAAGAATTACAGCCTGCCAGAAAAAGCATTTTATTGTTATACCTGTATGACTGCAACTGACAAATAAAAACTTTCATCTCCATCTCTCTCTCATCTTTCTCTCTCTCTTTTTCCCATCTCTCTTGTCTCTGTCTCTCATCTCGTCTCCATCTCTCTCTCTCTCTCTCTCTCTCTCTCTCTCTCTCTCTCTCTGTCTCTCTCCCTGCAGCTCATATCAGAGACTGTCTGTCCTCCCTCTTATCATGTTTCGGTGTCCGTCCTGTCTGAGTACGTGCAGAGAGAGAGGGATGAAGGAGGGATGGAGCGGTTCAGGGTGAGGGCATTGTTCCATATGGGGGGGTGGAGCCTGGGGGACGTGTGTCACCTTGCATGCGTTTAAGGAGACGGAGGAGTAGAAGGCTTCCTGTATCACACAGGTAAGGAATGCTCAACACCATAAATATTCTTTCTCTGTCTCACTCTCGTCTTCTTATCTTTTCTCCTCCATCCTTCTTTCTCTACTTCTTTTTTCTTCTCTGTGTCCTTCCTGTTTCCCAGCCTCCACTGGGAGTTTGTGTAGTAATTCTCGCTCTGCCAAATGACTGGTTTAAGGATCAATACGCCAACCAATCAAATCAAGGTATGAACAAGCAGCTCAAACAAAGCCACGCCCATCGCCGGGCGCAGAGGCGGGAGCTGCATCAGAGGGGTCATCCACACAGGAAGTTTGTGGTCGGCCAATGGCATGGTAACAGTGGTGACAGCTACAGCCCTGCTGAAGCAAGAGCATTTTCTCTGAGGTTTGGACAAGAAAAAATTCATTCATTCATTCATTCATTCATTCACTTACTTTTCTTTCATCCTTTTAGTGATTCATTCATTTTCTTTCATCCTTTTAGCGATTCATTTTTCATTCATTCATTCATTCATTCATTCATTCATTTTTCTTTCATCCTTTTAATGAGTCATTCATTTTTCATTCATTCATTTATGCATTCATTCATTTTTTTCTTTCAGTCTTTCATTCGTTCATTTAACAGTCTTTAACCCTCTGTGTGACAGAGTGAAGCATCTTAATTTGTAGTTTTGGATTAATTGGAGATTTTATATCTGAACCTTTGTGACTGATAATTATCAGTTGCCTTCAAGTTCGATCTGAAACGTCAGATTTATGAGCTTTACGCACATGAACAGCAGAAAGAAATCACAGGAAGCCAGAAGGAAACAAAAAATAAGCAGTCATCCTGTTTCTCATGCATATTCAGATGGACACATACAGTATAGCTCACAAAGGACACACACACACACACACACACACACACACACACACACACCATGCTATGCTAAAAAAAAAGTCGATGGTGAAAATAACTAATGACAACGTGAGTAACGATAATAACTATTGGAAGGTATTCAGTTTTAACTGTAGTGGGAACAGGTACTGTAGAGGCATTTATTCCCAAAAGGCAGACATGCCTATCAAAGTGACCTTTTGGCTCATTGTGGAATATGGGTATCGGGTACACTCATCAAACCTCCACCATGGCCTGATGTGGGCGTGGTTTAGTAACCACGCCCACATCAGGCCATGGTGGAGGTTTGATCTGTTACAGCGTTGAGGCAATTACTCATCATGACTGAATCACAGAACCATCAGGTTAATTCAGTTGGTCTTTCATCTGAGCAGAAATCTGATTTGCACACAAATGAATCAGATGATTTTGGTGTCTTGCGGTTTTTGATATAAATAAAACAGAATCAATATATTTATATGGTTTTCACCCTCAAAATAAATCAGAAAATTCTAGCATCAATTATGTAAATAACGTCTTTTGATTGGCTCAGACAGCTGTATAAAGAGACAGCTGATGTAATGTACTTGAGCGTCCCCTTAAATAGCAATTCAGTGACTCATTGATTCAGTGGTTCAATGATTCAGTGAATCGGTGATTCAATGATTCAGTATTCAGTGATTCAGTGATTTAGTGAATCAGTGATTCAATGATTCAGTGATTCAGTGAATCAGTGATTCAATTATTCAGTGTTCAATGACTCAATGATTCAGTGAATCCATGATTCAGTGTTCAGTGATTCAGTGAATCAGTGATTCAATGATTCAGTGAATCAAGTCAAGTTTCAAGTCAAGTCATCGTCTCAAAGGGCTTTACAGACCCACACATTAGCGGTTCCTGATCCAGCCCAGGCTCTCTAAGAAGACGAGGTAAAACTCCTTAAAAATCTCATTGCAGTGATTCCCAAAGTGTGGCCCCTTGGCGGGCTGTGAAGGAATTGCAGGTGGGCCGCAAGGGAGAGAGGGTGAGAGGGAAAAATTTGTAAAAAGAATAAATAAAATTATAATCTTAAAATAATTTTAAAATATTTTTTATGAGAAGAATACAGGAATAACAAATCAGATTTTACTATTCCTTGAATATTATCATTTGGACATTAGGACAGAATGCTGGTGCGTGCTGGTTGCCACTCCTCCTGCGTTTATTTGTTTTTGTTTCTTTTTGTGCAATTTTTGCTTCAGTTTTTTCCAGATTCCAGTTTGGGAATGCTGATTGTTTTGTGGAATGTTTGTGGCTCTTTTCTCCGAGTTCTTTGCTGGACTGTCTTTCTTTTTTCTGCTGAGGTGCACTGCCTGCAGCTTGATGCTGCTGCATTTTAACATCTTTTGGCCGTCTGCTCTGGCGGTTTTCTTTGTTGCCTCCTGCTGGGACTGTTTGGGTGCCTGGGCGATCTTGTTTCAGAATCTTTGAGGCTGGGGTAATTGTGATTGCATTTGGTCATCTGCTGGCCAGCGGGTGTGGGTCCCCCACCTGTCAGGGTCGGGCTGCTGCATAGGAAGATGGATCTTTCACTTCCTGTAGTCCTCATCAGCAGGTTTACTCTCTGTTTAGGACTTCAATCTCACCACCATGGGAGCTGGTGTTGTGCCGAAATCTACATCCCTGCCAAGAATGCATCCTCACTTGCCGACAATGGATCATATATGTAATCCAAGACAATATTTATTCTTTTGAATAACTTTTATCAAACAGTGATTATGGCACTTCTTAGAGGCAGTAACAATAATACCTACAGTAAGTCTATTGGGCAGCAGTGATTCAGTCCTCCATTCTTATTTATTTGTTCTTTCTGACGAAAAATGCATCCCCTCCTTTCTCAGAGACCTGAGGAGGCTCACATGCACCAAACTCACCCTGTCACATCCAGATAGCCCCAAATGTGAGCTGTTAACTTGATTTCATTTTTTCATCTTCAGAAAATTACTTACAGTGGGGATGCAAATCTCAGCAGAAGTGGGGTGCAATTTTGGTCCGAGCTGGATAATGCAACAATTTAGTGGTCCTTGACATAATAAAGTTTGGGAATCCCTGCCTTATTATGTAAGGAAAATGGAAGAGACCCTCAGGAGAGGCTATTCAAAGAGAGATACTCTCTTCTCAAATGACAGCTGGCAGCCAGTTGGATGGTTTTCTGGTCACAGCCGAGCTTCAGGACTCCAAAACTCACACATGAGTTGAGGAGGGTCCGCGTATCCAAAAAGAAAGAGAAGTGAATTTGCAAGATGCGCATGGGAAACGGCAATTAGCAAAAGTCATGTGAGAATAAAAAGAGCCTGACAGATAAATAGTGAGCCGCATCCACCTGCTACAGTCACACTGCTGACCTAGCATAGAAATAGGATGGCTTTTCACCATCCCACACCACAGACACCATGCCTAGAGACAGGCCTCCAGGTTAGAAAGCACTGATTGATTGTTTGGATTTATGGCCACATAAAGCTGAGTATCATCAGCATAGGAGTGGGAATTTATACTAAAACTAAGAATTAGGTCACCAAGGCAGAGCATATAAATCAAAAAGAGTATGGGACCAAGTACAGAACTCTGAGGAACACCAAACCCTACAGAGATGTCTTATCGTTTAATGAAACAACTTGAGTCCTATTTGTAAGGTAGGACCTGAACCAAGAGAGTGCCATGTTATGGATTCCCAGGTAGTCCTTAAGGCAATCAAGCAAAATATTATGATCGACAGTATCAAATGCTGCACTAAGATCAAGGAGGACTAGAATAGAGGCAGAGCCAGAATCAGCACTAAGAAGTACGTCATTAACTACTTTGGTTAAAGTGGTTTCAGTGCTCTGAAATGGCCTGAAACTGGAAAGGTTCAAGTAGGTTGTTGGAAGTTAATCTATCAGCTGGTCAGATACTAAACATTCCAGAATTCTGGAGAGGAAGAGAAGATGCGAGCTTGGTCTAAAATTATTAAGAACACTTGAAACCAGAGTTGGTTTTTTGTGGTGGAAGTTTTTGTATATCCGCAGTTGTGGCTATCACCCCACAGAAGAAGAATTTCCATCTTCATTTTCACCACCTTATTTGTGAAGAACTCTATGAAATCATTTGGTGTAAAATGGAACTCGTGGCAACATTTGTTTGAGAGACAAGCAACTGTGTCAAATATAAACTTTGGATTGTCCTTGTTGGCATTAATGAGTTTGGAGTAAAGGTGGTTCTAGCAGAGGAAAGGACATGTTTGTAATTCAATAAACTGTCAGACCGGGCAAGAGCGCCATCTACGTTCTGTCTGTCTGCAGATCTGTTTGAGTTCACAAGTTTCACTTGTGGACCAGGTGGCCAATTTGTCAGATCTGCAGGATCTTAATATTAAGGGAGCCATGATTTAATGTTTCAGTGACATGATTAGTGATTCAGTGATTCAATGATTCACTGATTCAGTGTTAGCCTCCTTGCTTTCATTCTTTCAGCCATTGGTTCATTCAAATGTTTATTCATTCATAAACTGTTTGATTTTCCATCTAATTCCTGCAGCCAGGAATCAAGGTACAGGATCTGATTGGATATATGTGGGTTAGGATCATCCGTGTTATCTACCCCACTTATCTGCATGTTATCCACATTATCTAACCCACTAATCTGCATGTTATCCATGTTATCTAACCCACTTATCTGCACATTATCCATGTTATCTAGCACACTTTTCGCATGTTACCCATGTTATCTAACCCATTTTTCTGCATGTTTGTTACGACCCAGCCTAAGGAAATGGGCGCAACATATGTTCGAGGTCTTCCCAACCACTCCCAAGAAAAGCCAAAACAAAAGGTGTATTTCTGTAAAATAAATAACAGTTTTATTTAGAAATATATACAACAGACAGAATACGGAAATAACACACACACACAGAACAGAAAAGCTAGCATACGAAAACCGGGTTAACTGAACACAAAGTAGCCACTGCTACGAATCGAATGGGAATAATGACAACTGACAGCTAGCAGAAGGATCCAGGTTAGCAGAAACACAAGTAGCCTGACACAAAAACACAGAGTCTGAATGGACATACACAAAGGATCCTCGCGAGGACCACCGAGTGCCAGCGCTACAAAACCGAATGAGAATGATGATCAGAATAACACAAAATAACACAAACACATAACACAGAGTGGCATTGGTTGGGAGCGGACGAGGCAGGGAAACCCCGACATCGAGGAGCTGTCAGCTGGGGCTTTTTGAATCCCAGCTTGATCTTGATTAGCCAATCAGCGTAGGAGCCGTCCTCCAAGCGCAGGCTCCAGGAACCAATCCGCACACTACACCTTCTTCCACTGATCCAATCAGGGATGCCACCTGCACGCACACACAGACACACACGTACACAGACGCACAGGTACGGCCTACAACAGGCCAGTGGAAGAAAAACAGACACAAATACATAAACACACAAATATAACAAAATATGACCACAGGGTCGTAACAATGTTATCCACGTTATCTAACACACTTATCTGCATGTTATCCATGTTATCTAACACACTTATCTATGCGTTATCCACGTTAAAGTTTCCTCCATGGTCTTATTCTGTCATGTAGGATGTATGCTTTGTTTAAAGCTGTGATTCATCACTGTATCCTTCATTCAGATGTCATCACATTGATGAAGGGGATTCGAGTGTAGCAGGGATCATCAGGCCTCAGCGGACCCCCATACCAGACCAAATCCAGCTCTACTACTCCTCCTCCTTTGGCACAGTTGACAACCTAAAGCTCACGCCATATAGGTATGTTAATGAGAACACGCTATCATATTCTCACTTTCCACCCATGAAGAATGTTTGCCATGTCTTACCTATGTTTTATCCACGTGTTAACCATGGATAAAATCATGTTAACATGTGTTAACCATGTGTTACCCATGTGCATCCATGTGCTATCATGTCTTATCATGTGTTATCATGTATACCATGTGTTATCGTGTGTTATGTATTATCCATCTGTCTATCCATCCATCCATTCATCCATCATCCAACTAATCATCATCCATCCATCCATTGTTTCCTGTTTCAGATGTGTGGAAGATAAAGCACGTCAATCCGAGCGGCGGCTTTATTTCATCAAAGCGATGATGCTGAAGGAGGAGTGTGAGTGGGAAAAAGAGAGGAGGAGGACTGAGGAAGAGGAAGCCTGTTTGAACTGGCAGGAATCAGAGGTGCTTTACTTGGATCCCCACGTCCTGATTGGCTATCACAGGGGGCCTGTCCTGAGAGGACAGCCAATCAGGGTGTCTGTGAATGTGAGAGCCAACATCAGTGCAGAGTTTACTGTTATAAGGTAAACAGGAAATGGTCTGAATGAGGAAGATGAACTTGTTTTCATTTCATGTGATTTATTTATTTATTTTACAGCTGGCTGTATTTAAAACGTGTGTGTGTGTGTGTGTGTTTGTGTGTGTGTGTGTGTGTGTGTGTGTGTGTCCAGGTTAAAGGTGAAGAAGGGCCTGGTTTCCATGGTGGCCCAAACTATGCCCTCTGACCTTTGGGCAGTGACCATGGAGAGAAGCCAAGGCTCAAAACATGAAGTAGTGTCCATCACATGTCAGAAACAGAGCTCATTAAAGCACACGTACAGGTCGGTCATGGGTTTGATTCCATCTATGTTCACCATAAACGCCTCACTTTACCCACTGCATATTTCCACACAAACTCACACCTACGTCTCCTTGCAGTCCCTCGCTCCTCCAGCAGGTGGTGTGCCTGTCAGTCGATGGCTTGAGGCAGAGTTTTGGCATTGCCATGACAGTGTCAGCTGATTGGTGGGTGGAGTACTCCAGACGTAATAACCCTCCATCACCACAGGGAACAGCAGAAAGCTTCTTCTCATTTGCTGATCGACGTATCCTTGGCATCGCTCCGATCTCAGAGGTGTTTCATTCATCTCTTCATTTGCTTTCACTTATTCACCTTTTTGTCTTTGTGTCAGCAAACATGCTGTTCAGACACAATTTTCTGATGATCTTTGTCACTAGAGTAATACAATCATCAACACAGCCATACTGACAAGTCAGCCTGTGTCACTTCCTGTCACCGTGCTGGGCACAGGGCCTGATGGGAGAATGTCAGATGTCACCGCTGCTGTTACGTGCAAATCAACCAATGAGAACATTGTTAAGGTGCAAACACACATTTTACTTTATATATACTTCCTTCTCACATTCAGATGAGAAGGTTCAATGTCATGATTAGCTTATCTTAGAACAAAGTCTGAAAACGGAGGGAAACTGCTAACCATACTACTCCAGGTAGTACTCCAGGTAGCTCCACCTCGCTACTCCATACACAGTAAGAGTAAGACCAGAGCTCAAATAGAACTCAAACACAACTAAAACACCACTCATAAACAGCTCAAATGCAGTAAAAAAAATTAGCTGAAATACCTCAAAGAGAGCTAAAACTCAACTCAAAGAGAGCTAAAATAAAAGAGCTCAAACCAGTGGTGGGCCATCAGGGCCAGCAAGGCCTTCTCTGCTGGCTAGAGATTGTCAGAATCATTAAATTATGTTTTTATAATTTAATATATATTTTTAATTAATGCTATATGTATTTTACAAAGTTCGTTCCCATCAATTTTGTTATTAACATCATTTCATCACTACGGTACTCTCTCCTTCAGTTTCGCTGCTTCCAGCACAGCTCATATAAATTAGAGTTTTTATCCAATCAGATTTTCCACCTGTGCTGTCTCCGGGTAAAAAAATCTAGCCTGAGGCCTTCAGAATCTCCAGTGAATCCCCTCTGCTATTCAAGCAAATGGGACAATGTTGTTGATTGTCATATATTTTAACCAATCAGATTTCAAGTTCAGAATATGCCAAAAAATAAAAGAATAGAAAGAATATGCCATGTTGGGTGTATTCTTTTACACACCAGGGCCTTCTAGCTGGCCTTGGCCTACGTCATTAGAGTACAGCATTATGCTAACAGCTAAACAGCCTGCCAGAAATTCATCAGAAGAAGAAGAGAGCCAGTTAGCTTAGCTAACTCAAGTAAACCTAGGTAGCACTTAACGTAGCATTAATGTTTATTTGGACAATTTATGACAATTTAATACAACAATATTTGTTTGTTTGGACAAAATGGACCAATCAGAGCTGTTTATTTCAGTCAGGAGGAGCAAATAGTTATCATGCATTATGAAGATTTCAAACACATCATAACTGCTAAAAGCAGCACGTTGCTGCAAATAAAGCTAGGGAGGAATGCTGCAGAAAGTTACTGATAGTTTATACATAAGTTTTATGTAATTTACCACTCAAGGCATCTCAATGCACCGTTTATTCCTAACGTGATGCTGCACNTAAGTTTTATGTAATTTACCACTCAAGGCATCTCAATGCACCGTTTATTCCTAACGTGATGCTGCACATTCTACAGCTCTGACACTTTAAATCTGATGCATCAGATTTAAATATTATACTAAGAACTGTGTTTAGGTCTGACACTGTAGGATACATAACAATCACTAGTTTTTGACCAAATCAAAGTAAAATTAATTTTATTAGTTTGTTGACCTAATCAAATTTTTAATCGGTATTCTATCGGCGCTGTACACTGTATACTATTAATGTAAACTGATAAATTGATTCATGATGTAGTATTATTAATGTAAATGTCATACTGATTCATAATATAGTGAACTATTAATGTATACCTGCGATTTTATAGAAGGCTTCTTTTATAGCAAGTGTGGGCAAATGGCCAGGAACAGCACAAACGTGTAATATGTTTGTGGTGTGTGTATACACATATGTATACAGTTTGCACTATTTTAACTCACGGCTCCGTTCGGTAGCATTCCTAATGCACGGCTTGACAAGTCTGCAAAGGGTGATGCTTTTTATAGTCGATTTCAAGCCGAAACTCTGAACAAACCTGGTCTGACCAGGTTACGTCTGCAGCATGAGTTGCCATGTTGATCCAGCCAGGTTAAAAGAGAGCCACCTTCGTGGTACTGAAAACCCTGGCTTTAGGCTCAACATACCTCGCTAACCCACTAATCTTGCTTCATGGTACAGCCCTCTGTCCAGGTTTCCAAATCACCACCAAATCAAATCACCACCTTAAAATATTCTACGCCTGCTGTAGCCGTCTTGCTGTTTTCCTTTTCTCATCAACACCTGCAGATTACAGACTGCACTCCTTTCAAAATAAGACTTTTCTGTTGTGACAGGAAATACTAAAATAAAAGCTAATACTAAAATCAAGTCAGGTTGTCATGAAATTTGTGTTCCTGCTCCTGGAGTTAAAGTGTACTTTAGTCTGGATGTGGACCGTCTTCCACTTACTGAGGATGTGGGATCTAATATGATGTCAGGAATAATACTGTAGGAGTCTGGTGGACCAGAGAAATCATGGGAAGCTCGAAACTCATCTCCTTTGTTTCTGCCTGTCCCCACAATAACAGGTGTCCAGAGATTGCTCCGCCCTCTTTGTGGATGGCAGTGAATCAGGTGAAGGCAGCACCTGTGTGGTGGTGGAGTTCCTACTGGGCATGCTCAGTGGCTCCATATGCCTGGAGGTTTGGGCTCCATCAGTACCTCTGAAGATGTCCTTGGCGGACCCTGTTCTCAACGCCATTGATGGCTGGGACCGCCTCGCCGACCACGGGTACCGCAGAGCCACTACCTGCTCTGGGTTTTACCCAAACCTTTCCAGGGTTTAGTCTGAGTCTTTACGCAGAGAAAGTGGACATAGTGACAAATAATCATACATAAACTGCCATAAATGCAGTTAATTTGGTTACTGACTTGCGCTTTGACCTTCCTCAGGTGTGAGCCCTTGTATCAGCGCTCCTCCATCCAGGTTCTGGCTCAGTTCACGGCTCAGGATGCCCACAGGAGAACCACACACCTCTTCAGCTCCTCTGACTGGTTGGTGGATGTGACAGAGCTGGTCTGTGATTGGCTGAGAATACAGGATCCTCAGGTGGCTTCCATTGGAAAACACAACATCCTGATTGGCTTACGGCCCGGAAAGACATCTCTGCAGGTGATCAGCACGTCAATGTGATGAGTGGATCAGCTGATTAATGACCTCATCAAATACTACAAATAATGTCTCTATCTCCCTCTCTCTCTCTCTCTCTCTCTCTCTCTCTCTCTCTCTCTTTCTTTCTCTCTCTCAGGTCATCTCTGAGCAGTGGGATGGGGTACTGGGCAGCTGTGACATCACTGTGACCTCTGACCCTGTTACCCTCGAGGACCTTTCTGTGCAGATTGTGAGCGGCCTTGGCATGTCAGTCACTGCTAGCCCCACCCACCCATCTGTTGTCACAGCGACAGTAACCGCCTACAACATCCTGTTGAGTCATCAGCAGGTGAGAGCTGGTTGATGGCGTCTTTAGCTTCCATCTGCTCTGTGGCAATTTAAAGGACCACATCAGTGATTTTACATGTTTGACTCCAATAACTACAATCTGCATTCATCTCATGCTACTGAGAACCTTTTTCCAAAACATAAAATCATATTTTAGTTTTCCTGTTCATTTTCCAAATCTCTTAATCTTTCAAAATNAAAACATAAAATCATATTTTAGTTTTCCTGTTCATTTTCCAAATCTCTTAATCTTTCAAAATCAAATGTTCAGGTGACACACACACCATGCATCATCAGGAACATGCATCATGAACACATGTCATCAGGAACATGCATCATCAGGAACATGCATCATGTACACGTCATGAGGAACATATCATGAACACATGTCATCATGAACATGTGTCACCATGAACACGTGTCATCAGGAACATGCATCATCATGAACATGCATCATGGACATGCTTCATCAGTAACATGCATCATCAGGAACATGCATCATGAACACAGCACGCATCATCAGACCATGCATCATGAACATGTGTCATCAAGAACACGCATCATCACGAACATGCATCATGGACATGTGTCATCAGTAATGNTGAACATGTGTCATCAAGAACACGCATCATCACGAACATGCATCATGGACATGTGTCATCAGTAATGCGTCATCAGAACCATGCGTCACCGGAACATGCTTCATCTGGAACATGCATCATGAGCACATGTCACTGAAACACAGAACAGACGTCATCAGGAACATGTATCATGAACACACATCATCAGTAACATTCATTACGCATGATCAGGAACATGTATCATGAACATCCATTGTCAGGAACACGTGTCATCAGGAACATGCATCATGAACATGTGTCATCATGAACACACATCATAAAGAACATGTACTGTATCATGAACACACATTATCAAGAGCATGTATCATAAACACGTGTCATCAGGAACATGTATCATGAACATGTGTCATCATGAACACGCATCTTCTCTCATTGGTTGCGTGTGAGAAAGGTCACCGGTGGACAGGTCAAAGTTGACCATGGTTGAACTTTGAGTGCGGCGGAGGAATATGAGAATACGAGCAGTGCTACGGTTTGGTGTGACAACTATAACACAAAACTGAGAAGTCAGAGGCAGATTTACAAAGAATGAGGAGGAAATCAGGAGCAACATGCAGCTCGAAGATGCAAAAACCTCAGCTCAGCCAGGTGAGGACAGGTAGGAGACCTGTTGACCTGCTGACAATTATTAATGAACTAATATGATTAAAGGTGTTTAAATACCTTTAGCGAGGAATGACAAGCAGCAGGACGAGGAGTGACTGGAAGGATGACTTGTAGACAGGTGAGGAATGACCGACATCTCACAGCTAAGACAGGTTAAACAGGTAAGGATGATGAGGACAGTGGTGGGCCGTTAGGGCCAGCAAAGCCTTCTCTGCTGGCCTAGAGGTTGTCAGAATCATTAAGTTATACAATTTAATATGTATTTTATTAATGCAAAATGTATTTTACAAAGTTCGTTCCCATCAGTTTTGTTATTAATGTCATTTCATCGCTACTCTCTCCCTCAATTTCGCTGCTTCCAGTGCAGCTCATATAAATTAGAGCTTTTATCCAATCAGATTTTCCACCTGTGCTGTCTCCAGGTAAAAAAATCTAGCCTGAGGCCTTCAGAATCTCTAGTGAATCCCCTCTGCTATTCAAGCAAATGGAACGATGTTGTTGATTGTCATATTCTTTAACCAATCAGATTATGAGTTTGCCATGTTGGGCGTATTCTTTTATATGTCAGGGCCTTCTAGCTGGCCTTGGTCTACGTCATCAGAGTACAGCATTATGCTAACAGCTAAACAGCCTACCAGAAATTCATCAGAAGAAGAGAGCCAGTTAGCTTAGCTAACTCACGTAAACCTAGCTAGCACGTAACAGAGCATTAATGTTTATTTAAGCTTTCTTTCTTGACGTTTAGATTGTTAGATGTAGTGCTTTAGATTTTTTGTTTAGATTTTTACTTAGTCCTATTGTTTTTTAACACACAATGGCTGAAGGAGGAGAGGAAATGGATTTACAACGCTTTTTTTTTCACATTTTGAAATTGAAATGCACTAAAGTACTGTACAGCCATGTCATAGAACTCTTTCTAAAGACAGAAAGGAGGATGGACTTTGTCTTCAGATGATGAGCAGCTTTGGTAAGTCTGATGGATTTTTATGTAGCTGGAATCTGTGGAGAAGCCTGTTGAATCTGATTGTGTTATTTGTGTTTTACAGCATTTTTGCTTACTTGCTGGTCGTATGAGTAAATGTGATGGTTGTTGTGAGTTTGTTCTTGTTTCTTTGGTAATGACACTGATTTAGGCTATGCCATGTTTATATGTGATGCAGCATCCTGTCATAATGCGTAATAATGCTACATCCTATTCATGTCTCTGCAGTTAGTGTGTTGTAACTGTCATAGGTGTTGATCCTCGTGTTAAATCACTTTATTCCACTCGATAAAGGTTACTGTCACTGTGAATATGGGCTGGTTATGTCTAATAACAGCAGCATATAGTCCTAGTGTCATGCTGAGGTTATTAGAAGGTGGTTTAATTGCGGGAGGATAACTCTGAAGGCCTTGGTGTAAAATACACACCGCCACTGCCATTTATCACATGAAATAATGCTAAATCATCATAAAGTCATGTGTGATCACGTACAGTCAGAAAGCTGGAGTTTGGGTTTCTTCCTCTCTGCAGGAGGCGTCCGTCAGCATCTGGCTCCAGTTCAGCGACGACTCGGCATCCCTCCTCTCATCCTTCAGTGACATCCCCTTTTTCCTGCGCCGTTCCTCATTGGCTGAGACTGGTGGTCGTCGTGACGCCTGATGCCGCTCAGCACATCATCGCCCGGGGAGACGGCGGTGGCCCCCTGCTGCGTGCCGAACTTCTAGTTTCCACCTGCAGCGACCAGACAATCGGCTCAAAGTCCATCAGCACAGGCGACGGGAAGGAGAGCGAGGAAGGAGGTGTGGCTGGCATGAGGAGACTCGCCAGGGGANAGCACAGGCGACGGGAAGGAGAGCGAGGAAGGAGGTGTGGCTGGCATGAGGAGACTCGCCAGGGGATCCGGCTGGATCAGAGTCAACCTGGACCTGGACTTCCTGGACCCAATAAGAAAGGACGAGAATGAAGAGTTTGAATTTGAGGTGGACACGCTGGTGGAATCAGACAGTGAAGTCTTTGTGTCAAACTTTGATGAAGATGCAGAAAAGGTGGAGAGCGAGAATGCCAGAATGGGACAAGAAGATTACAGAAACTGGAACAAAGCGATGAAGAGTGGGACGGTCAGTCAGAACGAGGTGAGCCACGAGGAGGACACCGTGGACTTCTCTCCAAGCCAGGAGGAGGAGGAAGAGGAGGGAGCTCCAGACGTAGGAGTGGGTGCTGTCCTCTCTCTCCTCTGTCTGTCCACACTCCTCTTCCTGGCTAACTGTCTCCCCTGTGTCCTCAGAGACAGAAGGAAGAGGAGCAAGCAGGAGGAAGAGGAGAGGAGAGACAGAGGAGCGACAGAGGAGGAGGCAGACGAGCAGGAGAGACAAAAAGCAAGAGGACAGGAGGCAGAAGAAAAGAAAAACCAGGAGGAACACAAACGACAGAAACATGAAGGATCTTCTGCTGAAGTTTGAGACAATTTGACTGGATAAAAGTAGACAGAATTTCCCTTTAATAGAGGATTAAGAGACAACTCACATCTCAGACTGAGACGCTTCTTATTAAAACACACACACGCACACACACATACTCACACACATACATACACACACCCACATATACACATNTGTCTCTTAATCCTCTATTAAAACACACACACGCACACACACATACTCACACACATACATACACACACCCACATATACACATACATACATACTCACGCGCACATGCACACACACACATATGCGCACACACACATACACACACAAACATACACATACACACATATAGGCATACAGACATACATATACACACACAAACATACAGATACACACACACATACACACACATACATATACACACATACTCGCACACACATACACACACGCACACACAAATAAGCACATATTCACACACAGACACACACACATACATACACACATATAAACACTTACATACACACACACATGCACAAACACGCGTACACACATACACACCCACACACACATATACACAAACACTCACACACACTTTTAAAGGGTTGTCGTCTCTGTTTGCACGGTGCCTTTAAAGAAGCTTCTGGAAGGTCGTAGAAAGTTTGTCAATGAGTCTGCTGAAACTGTGATTTTTGTTTTGTGAAAAACCAAAGTTTATGCTGAGTCATCTTATTGATAACCTATAAACCGATAACGGTTAACCGGCTGAAGGACTGAAGACGGACTCATAGTTGGAAAGATGGAATTATAATTGGCTAAATAAATGAAGAAGAAGAAGAAGAAGAAGAAGAAGAGAATGTCTGTGTTACAGCAAAAATGAGGCTGAGTAAAATGATTTAAAGTTTAAAATAATCTCTGTGGGGCATCGGTGAGAACACACACAGCTGGACGGCTTTTCTTTGTTAGATGCTCGTGTGTGTGTGTGTGGTTCTAAACAAATATATACATAAATATGCAAAGGCAGAAATAAACACATAAATGTTACCAAAAGATATATCTGAAACAGTTTGCAGCATTTTAACATCATAACAGGTTAAATGCTACACATCATAGGAAGTGTGTTCAGGGTGTGTGTAGGAATTAGCTCGTCTGTTCATTTTCGGGGAATGTTACTGAATTAACAATTAATACTTGATCAATATATTCATCCAGCGATATAAATGACACAGGTTTCTTTGCCAGTACTGGGAAACGTCTCCTGGTGATCAGACAGCAGGGGTTTCAGAGAAATAAATTGTTTCAAAGCGAGGGAACAAAAGATCTGGCGGTTAAAGATGTGAGAAAGAAACGTAATCATCAAAGTGATCGTCTTTAAGATGCGGCTGGTATTTCTGCGCTGATGAAGCTGTAAAGTTTATCCAGAAACAGATCAGATTTCCTGACATCGCATCTGTTTAACCCTCTGGACCCCAAGTACTTTCTTGGTGGTTTTTTTTCTTGTCACATTTTTATCACTGTGGCTCATTTTTCACTGTAGCTGCAAGTCCTGCACCTCTATGGAAGCAGCACAATCATGGCTATATGTAGGAAGAAGTCAAAAATGTCTTTTGTGTAGTATAACACAGTTAGAATGTCATAAATCATAAAAAAAGAAAAAAACATAAGTTGAATTTCTTTGATAATTTATTTTAAAAAATTTAAAAAAAGATGTAATCTATATATACAACATTTTTCTAAGTGCCCACAAGTGTTACCAATACTGGAGAAATAATTTAAAAAAAAAAATGGACTATACATACTGAACTATTTACATTTTTACAACCTATAATCTGTAAAATCAATAGGCTTAGTCTATCTGCTGCAGTCTGCATTCAGCCAATGATTCACTGAATTGTTGTCATATGACTGTTAAAGAGCACACAGGCACTCCAGACTTGCTAGTTGCGGCGAAAAACGCAGAATTTGTTGCTTTTTACAGAATTTGGATTGTACAAAGGGTTTATTTTTAGCGAATTGTTAAATGAGACATTTATAATAAAGTGATTTTGAGGAAATATCACTATTTTAAGCTTAGATTTGGTGATGTTTCCTTATGGAAGTGTTAGGCGCACATGGTTAGTTCGAGGACTGTCGGAAATTTGAAAACCTGATGATAATTTTGATTTTTAAAGTTTCTGGCTATGACAAATGGTGTAATTTTGGCGATTGTTTAAAGAAAACATGCCTTTCAAACCCGCCGGCGGGTTTTGGGGTCCAGATAAGCTGCTTTATTCAGGTCAGGAAGTAAAATAGTAACTTTTCATTTTGAAAGCTAATTAAAGCGACACTCCCTGCGATAGACTGGCGATCTGTCCAGGGTGTACCCTGCCTCTCGCCCTATGACCGCTGGGATAGGCTCCAGCTCCCCTCTTGACCCTCAACAGGACAAACGGGTTTAGAGAAAATGGAATGGATTAAAGCGACACCGTAGCAGAGAGCACATTTATAGGCAGGGTGCTCCCTACTTTGGCAGCCAACTGTAGAGCAAAACGGTAAAAAGTTTGGAAAAATGAAGACATAACTTTTTCTGGCTTGGGCGAGACATTTTACATGCAAAATTTAGTGACGAATGAGCCAAAGTTGTAGGAGGAGATGTGAAAAAGTTTTGGGTTTTTTTAATAATTCAAATTTTTACTTCTTTTCCAGAACAGTGCAGCAGCAAATCATAGAGCAGATAGAGTACATNATAATTCAAATTTTTACTTCTTTTCCAGAACAGTGCAGCAGCAAATCATAGAGCAGATAGAGTACATCCATACAAATCAAGAGGTAGCCATTCCCTAACACAAAAACAAATAAAAGCATGAACATGGAAGGCAAGGAATCAATAAATAACTTTTTTGTTTACCATCCTATGTTACGTTTAAATTAATGCAACCAGAATTGATCCCATGTCTCTTTTGTTTTTCCCTCATTGTTAATTCCACCCAACATATATTCACGTGATGAAATCCTAATCATTTCTTCAGCNTTTTTCCCTCATTGTTAATTCCACCCAACATATATTCACGTGATGAAATCCTAATCATTTCTTCAGCCCATTCCTTCACAGTGGGACATCTGGGATTTTTCCAGTTTTGCAATATAATTCTTGCAGTGGTGACAAGTCCAACTTTTACGACAGTAAATCTGTTATTAGTTATCTTAGGTACCATCGCCTTATCACCAAGAAGACAAAACTGTGGATGTAAAGGCAGTGTGGAACCCAACCNTTAGGTACCATCGCCTTATCACCAAGAAGACAAAACTGTGGATGTAAAGGCAGTGTGGAACCCAACCAGTTACTCAATAGGTCAGAACTTTTACATCAAAAATCATGTGCAAGTATGTGCCCACATCATTCTTACACTTCCAGCACAAATTATTGTCAGCAAGTCCAATTTTGTTTCGTCTAGTTGGTGTCCAGTAATATCTGTGTTATCTTGTATGGAATGAATTTCCCTCTAGCTTCCCTGATGTTTCTGCCCACATTTGATAAAATATCTGACCACTCGTCATCTTCAATGTTGCTGCCAAGGCGAAAAAGTATTTGCCCACTCAGATTCATTCAATGAAATGAAATGAAATCAATTTAAAATTTAAACTCATTTTTCCAGCCATTTCATTTCGTTAAAGTCATAGTTAAAGTTAAAGGCGATCTTTATGGATTACATCAGTGCCAACATAATTTCCAAATACTGCTGAAAACAGGTTTATTTTTGTCAGACTAGATGCAAGAAAGTCAAAGAAAGAACATCTGTAAGATGCAACCCCTCCTGAGAAGAAGAACAAATCCAGATGTGAAGGAAATTATGCAAAAACACACATCTTCAGCTCTGCATCAGACTGAAACCCACCTGAAATTACAGTAATATCTCTGTGACCAGCTGCTTCTCCAGTCTGACCGACAGACCAGCTCCACTGAGCCATCAGAGCCAGACCTGATCCACATGTGACCTGCACTGACCCTTGACCTCCTCTGATTCACTCCACCACATCAGCCTACAGAGGAGTATAAAAAAAATAAACTCTCTCGCTAAGGGTTGATGTAAAAATGTGTTTTTATCGCTGAAGTTTTCTTTATTTTTGGTTGGAAAAAGTTAAAATAGTCATTTTTAACCTTCATTTCATCGTTTTTCCTATACATTCTTATTGACAGGTTGATCCAAATTCAGCTGCTCAGCATTGCTGTTTCTCAAAATCCATCATTTTTAATTGTAGAATTTTATAAAGTAATTACATTCTGTTCATTTTATTTACTTCATTCCATCATTTTAGTTTAATTCTTGATCAGAATCTTATGCCAATAATCCATTAGGCATGTGTGTGTGTGTAATAAACTATGAAATCATTGCATTCTGATCTGCAAAATAAACAGTCACCTTGTGGTAAAAATAGTTTCCTTCACAGTGACAGACTAAATTATATGTAAAGACATGTTTTCTTAGCATGATGCCCTGAGGTGTAATTATTATATTAATCAATATCCGTGTCTTTACTTATTTTCTAGTAGAACCTATCACACTATATTATTATGATGCCACACCAGTATACAGCTTTTTGCTATCTAGATAGACATGTAACTTATTTTCAGTAGCAACAGAATGACTATTGAATAGTGAATAAATGTATATTGCTTGGCCAGTAGGTGGCCCTCTGTATCAACATGAGTTGGAAAGAAGGTTGTAACATTGTTGGACAGTCATTTCACAAGCTTTCAGGATTTACTTGGATCATATGACGTATGAGTCATCCATCCATCCATCCATTTTTTCTAAACCCGTTTGTCCTGTTGAGGGTCACGGGGGGGCTGGAGCCTATCCCAGAGGTCATAGGGCGAGAGGCGGGGCACATCCTGGACAGATCACCAATCTATCACAGGGAAGTATGAGTCAGTATTTATTGATATAATAATAATAGTGATTTATTAGTCACTATTGAACACTTTCTTTTATCACAAGGCCTTCTCTTAAGTGTTATATGGTTTTATTGTGGTTATTTAATTTCTGTTCTTTTATATAATTTTTTTGTCTGCTTGGATTTTTTTTTTTTTTTTNATTTTTTTTTTTTTTTTGTCTTAATTGTGTGATGTGTGCAGCACCTTGTAACTTTTGTTTTAGAAAGGTGCTATATAAATAAAGAGAAAAATCCTTAGTTTACCTGATAAAAAATGAGTGAACCTTGATTTTATTGATTCTCTGATTGGAATAAAATTCACTGTTTTGTTAATTCAACTACTGAATTAAAATCCTGAATGAAATGTGGAAGACGAGAAGGAAAAGTAGGAAAACTCTAAACGGAAATACTTAAGAACAGTATTGCTATCTGAAAAAGGTACAGTACTTGGGTACGGTTCTTTAGTAAATATAACTTTTAATGTTGTTCTGTCGTTACCCATGAGGAAAAGTAACAAAGGCTCCGTGCTGAACTCAGGAATCCACTTTATTGGATTTGGAGTGAAGGAGAGAACACATCAGACAGCAGAATGATGCTTTCAGTGTATGAATATTCTGATCCAAAAAAAAAAAAAAAATTCCAGCCAATCTCCACATGTTCCTAAGCAAGAAGGCTCAGAACCAGAAACACCACAGAACCCAAAACATGTAATGAATCATAATAAATAGATTCTGGATTAGAAATGTTGACACATGAACTTTCACAAAAATACCTAATATACAGATGACAGCATTTAGGAATTTTACTGCCAATGTGTTTCAGCAGATTTGTTTTTTGTAACATTCATGCAATACAACAAGAAGGCCTGTCTCTGCTAAATGCTGTGTGTGTGTGTGTGTGTGTGTGTGTTCATTAGTGACTTTGTTACCAAACAGGAAGTAGTGAGGTTCCTGTACCATTCAGACGTGTGGGCAGGATGGATGTTTGTGTGTACTTCATCACCAGATCATGACCACGCCGTAACCACCATGATACACTCTGTGAACACGCTATAACCACCATGACACACTCTATGAACACGCCGTAACCACCATGATACTCTATGAACACACTATAACCACCATGATACACTATGAATACGCCATAACCACCGTGATACACTCTATATGAACACACTATAATCACCATCATACACTCTATATGAACATGCTATGTAGAGTGTGTTCATGTACACTCTATATGAACATGCTATAATCACCGTCATACACTCTATATGAACACGCTATAAAATACTCTATATGAACACGCTATAAAATACTCTATATGAACACGCTATAACCTCCGTGATACACTCTATATGAACACGCTATAATCACCGTCATACACTCTATATGAACACGCTATAATCACTGTGATACACTCTATATGAACACGCTATAATCACCGTCATACACTCTATATGAACATGCTATAATCACCATCATACACTCTATATGAACACGCTATAATCACCGTGATACACTCTATATGAACACGCTATAATCACCATCATACACTCTATATGAACACGCTATAATCACCATCATACACTCTATATGAACACGCTATAATCACCATCATACACTCCATATGAACATGCTATAATCACCGTGATACACTGTCACTGGTGTTACTCAACCGGAGAGAGGAAGATGTATGTGTTTTGATCTTCAACCCGGAAGCATGGGTAAAGAGGCTGAGTGAACGTTGTGTGAAAGGTGTAGACGTGACTCAGTGTGCGTGAGGACACCTTGTAGTAGGACAGAGTGCCAGCACACCAATCCAGGTACACTCCTAGTCTTGGAAAAGCAGAAGGGAAATGGATGTTTGTGAATTTGTGGTCGTGTACAGGACAGTATCTGACTCCATCTCCATCTGCATTTTGCTGGAAATTCCACGAAATGTCACTCCCAAGTGCTGCCGCCATTCCTTTCCTTGGTACTTCTTTGTAGGTGACAGCAGCTTCAGGGTAACCAGACCACTCCACCTCCCAGTAACACCGCCCTGTCAGCCCCTCTTTGCACATTACCTGTGCAAGGCGGTCAAACCTCTCTGGGTTGTCAGGGTAAGGGTGCTCGTTGCCAGTGTACGTCGCCTTTTTGTTGTCCGGAGATATTTCGAGGAGTTTGTGTGCCGTGTTTATGTCCAGGGTGAGGTCACGGGTGTCTGACGGACAGACAAAGACGCAATCTATCAGCATTTACATTTCTACATCAATGTGCACTCATAGCGATCACCACGTTCATAACTCACCCTTCACCTTTATAGTTATGAATACTGTTTTAGAGATCACGAATAAGCAAATCTGTTCATAGCATATAACGAATAAGCAACGATTAAGCAAATCTGTTCGCGTGGAAATTCTTCCACGCAATACTGTTTTTTAACATTTCTATGATTTAGCACTTTTGCACAATAATAAAATCCAACCAACCGTAATGTGAGCATACAGTGATTTTATTTCTTTCAAACTATGCCAAAGTGGTTATGTTTTTATATTTTAATTGTTTTTAGCATGGTATATCTAAAACTGTGGTGGAATGTTCGGCCATATGCCAAGCAACAAGTTACTAGTTGTTTTTTTGTACAGACTGC
>VXCM01004113.1:100000-109224 GCA_014773175.1 Lucifuga dentata
TTTCCTTAAACGGTGTCTATATTTTTAGCCTGAATGTGCAAGAGGGAATGATTTGTGTCAAGCTATGACAATGGTTTGATCTTACATTTGATTATATTGACTTTTTCTGACATTTCAAAATGTTAACAAAAGTCACTGTAAGCAGAGGGATGACAGCAGCACGTTGTGAATTCAATCAAACTGCATACTACACATTCAGGGCCGGCCCTCGTCTTTCTGGGGCTCTCGGCAAGTTATTTGCTGGGGGCCCCCCATCCAGGGGCATGAAAGATGGTATTTTCAGTGCGAATGATGTCAAGCTAAATTTAAATAAATAAATAAATACATAAAAACATGAATATCTGTGGATTACTAAATATTATTTGTCATTTTTAATCTTATTTCACTCTCCTCAACAGCCAAAATTAAAATGCAAATTAAACACGTTTCAAACTACTATAGTAATTTCTAATAATGCACAAAAGGGGCGTGGCTACCCTTTACCTCTCACTCTACAGTATTAATCTTACATCCCACAATTCCCCCAACCCACTCCATAAACATCTCTATGAGCCTCATCTTAACTAAAACATAATGTCAAACCATGATATGCATAAATTCCATGTTATATTAGTTCTGTGCTGAATAAAGGTGTGTTTTATAACACACCTTTAGTGAGTTGTCAGAGCACATTGAGCTCTATATATACTGTTCCCACTTCTATCAGGTAAGGTATAAGATGATCTTTCAGAAGTTTACATAGGCCATCCCAAGGGAAAGCGTCTCTAAAAGGTTGTCCTTGGTTTGAGGACAAGTGGTTCCCACAATGAGCTGAGACAAATGATGGCACACATATCCCAATAAGTCCCCAAAACTAATACGATGGACTGTGCCAACTGGAAAGTCTATCATTATATTGTTTTCTTTTCTTTTCTGTATTCTTTTCTACTGATCATCTTTCTTGGGAAGAAACATCATATTCTCTAAGTTTTACAAATAGTGAGTGTGGCATCTTGTCCTTTAAATGTCTATTGGGGCAAAACCAAAGTCCACCACAAAACGTGTTCAATAAATCATGTCACATTTGCACAAGATCTCACAAACACTGAATCTGTTTCATTTTAAGAATATAAGAGTGATTGAAGGAACTGCCATGTCTCTGCTGATCATTGGTGACCTAATAGGGAATACAATTTTTACTCAAGTATTTCTTCTAATGGGTAAATTTAACTTTTAACAATGTAATTTTTAATGAAATATCTCTACTTTTCTACTACTCAAAGTATCACTTTGAGTAACTTCATCCATCACTAGTTAGAAACAAAACATCTTTTCTGTGATCTGTCCCCGACTCAAAACTTTTCAGAATCTCAAAGTCAAAAGGTACCTGGGATCAGTTGATCCTGACGAGCATCATAGAGCATCCCTAAGGTGAAAGGTCGTCCCAGGGCAGCCATGGTCAAGACATCAGAGTTCGTCTCTTCAACCTGTTGGGAAACATCCAACAAGAAAGAAAACCTCAGCCTTCAACACATTTGATCAAACTATCTGAAATAGTGCAAGTGTCAGAACATGCTGACACTACCAGAGACAGAGAGGAAGACAAACACTGTCTCAGTCCAAGTCAAGTCTCAAGTCAAGACTGACAAGTACAAGTCAAATCACAAATTCTAAAGTCTGAGTTTCAAGATCTACACAAGTCGTAGTGGGCTCTATACCAAGCTTAGTTCCAGGTAGGGCTGGGCGATAAATTGATTTAATTGATTAATTTGAGTTTACGTTTTGGCACAATGTGTAAAATGGCTAAATCGGAATATCAAGGTTTGTTTTTTTTTTTTTTAAAAAACAACTATCTAACTATTTTCAACAGGTAAAATGCAGCAGCAGGTCACTCTCCATCAATCAAACCCATTCCCGTTCTGTGCGTGTTAAACCTACAAGCCTTGTTTATACTTTCTTGTGTCCGTGAGGGTCCACAGCTCTGCCTGCAGTGGATACGGACAAGGTCTCCAACTTTACCAATCAATGGTCCGTCATGTTTGTTGATGTCACGCCCAAGAAGCTTTCAGCAGGTCAGACGTGCTAGCAAGATGCTAACAAACACTTCAAATGAAGATGAGCTAGTTTCTAAAAAGGTAGCGTCTCTTCATCGTTTGGAAGTTGTTCGGTTTTGCACTTCATGGTGCGGAGCTCCTATAAACATTACAGACCCATTTGCTGCAGCTTCATGGCGTGCAGCAAACGGGTCTGTAGGTGGAATACTGTAACATGTCAGAGCATCAAGAGGCAGCAGACAGGAAGCTGGACATTGCTGCTAAAACCTTCTATTTTGAAAGGTTTTGGTTAGAAAGCCCGACAATTTCAATTTATTATTTTAATGAAGAAAATACTCATTTGAATTAGTTTTTTTTTTTTAAAAAAAAAAATCGATTAAAATCACAAATCAGCCATCATGTGAAAAAATTGAGATTTTATTTTTAGGCCATATCGCCCAGCCCTAGTTCCATGTTAACAGTTTCTATCAGTCATTTAGATTATTTTAAACTACACATCATTACTTTACATAAACTATATAATTTGATGACAATATACTGTACATTGATATGTCTATAAAAAGTTAGTATTTGTGTAATTATTATCATTTTTAATATTTCGTTTGGGGAAAGTATTGAGTTTTTTCTAGTCGAAAGGCACAAGTCCAAGTGCAAGTTAGTGATGTCAAAGTCAAAGTTGAGCTGCAAGTCATTTTTTTATTTTGTCAAGTCAGAAAATCTGCGACTCAGATGTCTCTCTCTCTCTCTCTCTCTCTCTGTCTGTGTGTGTGTGTTCATGCTTGTGCAATGTCCACATTATTTGGTGAAACTTGACTGTCTTGGCTGGGTTCTCTTATATACAGTACACTATGGAAAGGATCACATTTAATTTGAGCACTGGGAAAAAAGGATTACTTACATTAAATCAATAAGAACAGACTTTGTATGAATTAATATATTTAAAGTATAGTAGCCTTATATTTTAACGGTTTTTATGTTTTGATTTTTTTTTGCTTGTTTGTTTGTTTTTTGTATGATCTACTGGGCTGGGTTAGTCTACTTTTTGTGGAATGTTTAATTCAATTTTGTTTGTGCAAAAACCAATTAAAAAAAAAAAAACAATTAACCCTCTGGACCCCAAGCACTTTCTGGGTGGTTTTTGCTCCTGTCACATTTTTATCACTGTGGCTCATTTTTCACTGTAGCTGCAAGTCCTGCACCTCTATGGAAGCAGCACAATCATGGCTATATGTAGGAAGAACTCAAAAATGTCTTTTCTGCAGTATAACACAATTATAATGTCATAAATCATAAAAAAAGAAAAAAAAAACTTAAAAAACATAATTTCTTTGATAATTTATTTTTAAAAAATGAAAAAAAAGATGTAATCTATATATACAACATTTTTCCAAGTGCCCACAAGTGTTACCAATACTAGAACAATAAAAAAATAAAAAAAATAAAATATAAAAAGGGACTATCTATAACTAACTATACTAACTAACTACATATACTATAACTAACTATAATCTCACAGCCATGTTTAGTGTAAAACATGCCTAAAGTTACCAGAATGTGACTCTTTTTACATTGATTTTAACCTCAGCTCCATCAATGTAAATGCATCACTTATTGTGTAAAAACTCCAAATGATTTATCGCATATTTCTAAAAGTCACCTCACGCTACGTCAGACATTTTAACTGAATGTGTTAAACATATTAGTTGATGCAGAGTGTGAAGTTAGTTTCTGCTGATGATGAGATATGGAGGCCATTTCCTCCTCCTCCCACTGATGCTGATGTTCAGATAGAACAGAAAACACGGTGTGTTTCCTCTGCACTGAAAGCAGGGACGAGCAGAGCTCACAGCAAAATGGCTGCAGCAGCAGAGATCCCCTTTCCTGCTCGTTGCTCTCATCAACAGCATTCATGCACAGGAGCAACTCGTCATTCTAGAAGAAAAGGGCTCTTACATCTTTGAATCACCCAGAGAGGCCAACTTCTGTGTGATCTCCAGATTTGTTGGTGAGGACAAACTTGTGTAGTGGAACACGTCTGAACTCTGGTCTGAGAACTCCACGCTACCTGAAGGCTTGAAGAAACGGTTTTTTGTTGTTCATGGGGTGAATGTTTCTTCTTACCTGCTCCTTGATCTGAAACTCTCAGACTCTGGACTGTACCAAGAGGAGTGTTGGACTGAGGGCAACGTGACACACGAGACAAATGTCAGCATGACTGTTTGTAGTTAGTTTGAGTGTAAAGTAGTCCAGGTGAGGTTTGGAGAAACGGTAGATGTGCCATGTGAGGGAGCATCTAAGAATCTGACGGTCCAATGGCTCCAAAAAACACATCAAGAAGACACATGGAAAAGACTTTCTGGGAATAATGAAACATCCTGGATAGAGAATGGGGAAGGAAAATTCCAAGTGATGAAGGACACATTTGCTCTTCATGTGTCCAACTTTACAGTAGAAGAACAAGACAGATATTCCTGCCTGTTGATGGAGGACCAGCGGTGTGTTAGCAGAAATGATCTACATGTTAGACCACAAATAGAGTTAATTTATCACTCAGAAGGACAGCGAGCTGTGCTGCCCTGTCTTGACATGGACCTCAGTGATGAAACACAACCCTTCTGGATTATTCCCGGTAGGAAGAGAATTCCAGCTGAAGCATCTCAGAACTCCTCAGATGGCTTCAGAAAGTCCACAGAGCTCAGAGGACAGCAGCAGACTGGATCCTCCATGGATCCAGACCTGAACCAGAACTACTCTCTGGTCTTCTCATCTCTGTCACTCAATCACACAGGGTTCAATGAATGTCTCAATTTACCCACACAGAGACATTATGTCCTGCTGGTGTGTCCACAGAATGACTCAGCTGCTGTTCAGCTCTTCTCAGAGGGAGATGATGTCACTCTCAGATGTGACCACGGTCTGGATGAGGATGAGTGGATTCTTTGGTTCATGAAAACTTCCAGAATGGAAGCTCCGGTCTTTATCAACAGGTTTTTATCCAATGAGCTTCTAGTCCCTGAAGCTCTGAGAGGCAGAGTGAACACATCGTTCCCATACAGAAGCCTGGTTCTCTCTAATGTCTCTATGGAGGACAGAGGGGAGTACTGGTATACGGTTTCTGAGTCAAAATGGAAGACATGCAGATCAACAGTCAGGATCCATCTGATCCACAGAGACCCCTTTGTAGAAGGTGGAGTAAACCCACCTTCTACACAGTACGGTCCTCACTGCTCAGTGTCCTGCTGCTGATGCAATGTGCTGCTGTCCTCATTGTGGTCCAGAGGACGAGAGAGAGAGAGAGAGAGAGAGAGAGAGAGAGAGATGTGATGTGATGTTCCCTCAACCATCACAAAATAACTCCACAGATATATCTATATCGCTATAATTGTCTCCTTTGTTCATTAAAATGATGCAGTCCATGACTATTTGGACATTTTTCTTGTTTTCTCTACTTTTGAAATAAAACCACGTCTGAGGTTGAAATGACTTTCAGCTTTCAGAGTGTTGAACATGTTCAAAGCTATAATGTCAGAACCGTGAATGGATCGTTGTCCTTTTTAAAAAAAAATAAATTTCAGGACAGCAGGACAACTAGTTCTGAACATTTACAGGTAAAATGAAGAAGGACATTTTCAGGTCAAGCATTCACCTGATGTTTCACCTGGAGACCAGAGTGAACCGCATTCAACTGTTTTCATTGTGATTATTGATTTTATTGACTGGACCTTCTGTATATATTTCATATTGTTTATTAAGATCATAGTTTAAACATATTCCTGCTGATGATTGTATTTCATAATATTTTATATACATGGCATATTGCATTATTAATCCTGTTTGTGTACATTTTTGTCTTTTTGGAAAAATTTTTCTGCAGTTATGAACTTTGGTTTTGTAATGATGCTTCTATAAATAACAAAAAAGCTAACAGTGAAACTTGAAATGTGCTTTGCATCAGTTTTGTGGGTTTGCTGATCAGTTTTCAGATGTAAAATTTTGAAATCATGACCTGTAGCAGCGACCTCATCAGAACCTCCAGCACATTTTGAGATGCAACATTTAGTTGAAAAATGTATTGAAAAATAAAATGACCTGTAAATGTGCAGAATGAAGAGGAAATCTCAAAAAGGATGCTGTCACACAGGCAAACAAATCCAAAAGGCAAAGGTAGGGATGCATGGATTGTAGTTATACCCAGGTTGGATGGGTAGGGTCATAAAAAATTAACATCTCTGATTAAAACCCTCTGGACCCCAAGCAGTTTGATCCTATCACATTTTTATCACTGTGGCTCATTTTTCACCGTAGCTTCAAATGCTGCACCTCTATGGAAGCAGCACAATCATGGCTATATGTAGGAAGAACTCAAAAATGTCTTTTCTGCAGTATAACAAAAGATGTAATCTATATATACAACATTTTTCCAAGTGTCCACAAGTGTTACCAATACTGGAAAAATAAAATAAAATGTTTTTAAAAAGGGCCTATACATACTAAACTATTTACATTTTTACAACCTATAATCTGTGTAATCAATAGGCTAAGTGTTCCTGTGCAGTCTGCATTCAGCCAGTGATGTGCTGAATTGTTTTCATGTGACAGTTAAAGAGCACACAGATGCTCCAGGCTTGATAGTTGCGGTTAAAAACACAGAATTTGTTTCTTTTTACAGAATTTGGATTGTAGAAAGGGTTTATTTTTAGCAAATTTTTAAATGACGCATTTATAGTAAAGTGAGTTTGAGGAAATATTATTTTAAGCTTAGATTTGGTTATGTTTCCTTACGGAGTGTTAAGCGCACATGGTTAGTTGAAGGACTGTCAGAAATTTGAAAACCCGATGATAATTTTGATTTTTAAAGTTTCCGGCTATGACAAATGGTGTAATTTTGGTGACTGAAAACATGCCTTTCAAAACCTCCGGTGGGTTTTGGGTAAATCAGACAATGCATCTCAAGGGCCTTTTTCTCTCAACACTACATTTGAATTGACTATCTGACATTCCTGGAAACATAAATATGTTTGCAAATTCTTTGGGAAAAAATACTTTTCCTTAAGTTCTCAAAACTGACTTTGGTAGTAGCTTTTCAAGCAAATAGTAAAGTACATTATTGCTTCGTAGTTAGTATGTACATGACAAAGTTAAATAATTAAATATGACAAAGTTAAATAAATAAATGCATCAATAAATAATTAAATGTGCCATTATTTAAAATTGGAGATAATTTAATACGTAATTAATTGAATGTGCAAATAATTAAATGTGCAAATGATTAATTGAAATGTTAAATAATTTAATTCATTTGTATTTAAACACATGTATAATTATTTCATGATTTAATTAGTTATTTCATGGTTGCTGTGCTGCAAGTGCATCATGAATTTATTTTATCTGTCAGCCTCATCCATCAAAGTCAGTGGGCGGGGCCTCACACTGATCGATTGAAGATATTTACTTTGGTCTGAAGTTATTTCTTTCAAAACATGGCTGTGTTGTGTGAAATCTGACTGCATCCCTGCTGAGAATTACATCCTCACTCACGGACAATGGATCATATAAATCCAAGACAATATTTCTTTGAATAATTCTATCAAACAGTGATTATGGCACTTCTTTTTGTCACAGGCCACTGCTGTATGTCACCACTATGAGTCTGTGTGTCCACCATGTTGGGGAGGTCAAGCCACTAGCAAAGAAATACAATGAGAGATGCAGACTTCTCGACAAAATTGACTGTAACTCACTTAATTATGAACCGATTTTTATGAAATTTGGTTTGTTATAAACGTGAGAAATTGACCATGATACTGGTTACTTATTGGAATTAAATTCAATTTCTAAATTCAGTTTAGGGGAGGATCTATTCAGGATCTATTCATTATCTATTCATTCTATACAAAATAAATTTAACAAATTAAGAATGTGTAAAAATATTTTCCAAGTACTCAATTCATCAAGCTATATGTGTATTTTGCTACTCTTTATAAAATAGACATGGATGCTTTTTTGTTCAAATAATTAAAGTGACTTTACATCAGATTAGTAGTACCTGGACAGTACCTGCCTTTCTTTAAGCTCCGCCCTCTGGAAACAGAACTGGGCTTTTGTGTTCCTGAGCTGACCTCTGATGCCTCCGCTGTAACTCTTCATGTTCAACAACATGACCTTCAGATGTTTTACCAGGTTTGACGTCTTGCCACAATAACGTATGGTCTTCTGACACGTGTCATATTTTGTTGCATTGATGTTTTTAAGGATAAAATAACTAAAAACAACACTTTTCTTTCTTTCTGCCATTTCCTCATAAACACGACCTGCCGGCTAGTGTGGTGCTGTGCTGCACGTCAGTCCATGAAGAAGAAAAGTAGTGCCTTAGTAGTAGTTTAATTCATCATATTCTCACCATCATTTAACAAAACTATTTCATTAAAATATACAATTACAAAAATATACAAGTGCATCTTAATTAAAACATGTAAAATCAATATTTTTATTGTGAAAATCGATTTTTAAGGTAAGATGTCAGTATTGGAAGAATCTATATTTTGGCATTGATCTTCCCATCCCTCCTTACTTGTGAAAAGTCATCCCGTGGTGCCTGTTTGGAATGTTTCCTCTCTTTGTACAGCCATGACATAAGCATCTGGACTTGACTCGACTGTTGATGAGATGAGATGAGCTTTATTAATCCCACACTGGGGAAATTCACTTGCTACAGCAGCTTTAGATTCAGGGAAACAACTGATAAAAATATATAAAGTAGAGAAAATGCAATATAAAAGGACATACAAAAAAAATGTAAATACATTGTGCATCAGTGAAGTACAAGACAATATTAAAACAATACATACATTAATGAAACACCAACTTGAATATGCTACAATGACCTCCCCAATATGGCGGCCACGTAGATGCATGTCAAATAGACCAATGCAGTATCTACGTCTCTATATTGCTACAATATTAAATGGCGGCTCACAAACAAATGTAAAGATGAATACCGCCACGTAACGTGTCGGAGTGTGTAGAGTGGCTCTATGTGCTTTTTTTTTAGTGTTGCCTCTGGTGTCAAAGCAAAGCAACTGGAAATTATCTACTTCAGAGCTCCCCATTTTAACAGATCAACATTGAAATGTGTCCGAGGTTCCACCAATTCGAGTTCTTGGGGGGGGGCACCAGGTGCTAACCCCCCCC